>JABUQX010019306.1:17500-47500 GCA_015478945.1 Trachelipus rathkii | reverse complement strand
ATATATATATATATATATATATATATATATATATATATATATTTTAAAAATTTATCTTATCCTACTGAGTGAGAGGATGAAGGTAAAAGCCTGGTTGCACGACAAATTTATTCGATCGCATCTGACATAAAGATCATATATTTTTATACCAAATTACACACCTGAATAAAAAAAAATATATACAATTATTATTAGTAATATTGAAGGAACAGAGCCTTTAAAATCCTAAGACACTCAAGTTGTAATTAAATTATAATGGTTACAACAAAATTTTCTAAAAATAGATGTAACCAGAAAAATATTGTTAACTATCAAAAAAAAACTTTTAACGCATTTATAACTCCTAAATAAAATGAAATTTGTACTTTAAGATAACTCGAGAAATTACAAATTTTAAATTTAAAAGCTTAAATAAAAATATCTGAGGAAGTTAAAAAAAATATTTTTAAATATAAAAATCATTGGACTGTTTTTATAAACTCCTAAAGTAATGAAATTTTAGCTTCAAGATAAATCGAGAAATTACAAAATTTTAAATATAAAAGTTTAAATAAAAATATTTGGGGAAGCCAAAAAAATATTTTTAATAATAAAAAAATATCATTAGAATATTTTTATAAACTCCAAAAGTAATGAAATTTTAGCTTTAAGATAACACGAGATATTACAAATTTTAAATATAAAAGTTTTAAAAAAAATATTTGGGGAAGCCAAAAAAAATATTTTTAAATATAAAAATCAGTTGAATATTTTTATAAATTTCAAAAGTAATGAAATTCTAGTTTTAAAGTAACTCGAGAAATTAAATTTTAAATATAAAAGTTTAAGTAAAAACATTTTTGGAAGCCAAAAAAATATTTTTAAATATAAAAACCTTTTGAATATTTTTATAAACTTCAAAAGTAATGAAATTCTAGTTTTAAAATAACTCGACAAATTACAAATTTTAAATATAAAAGTTTAAATAAAAGTATTTGGGGAAGCCAAAAAAATATTTTTAATAATAAAAAAAAATCATTAGAATGTTTTTATAAACTCCAAAAGTAATGAAATTTTAGCTTTAAGATAACACGAGATATTACAAATTTTAAATATAAAGGTTTAGAAAAAAAATATTTGGGGAAGCCAAAAAAAAATATTTTTAAATATAAAAATCAGTTGAATATTTTTATAACTTCCAAAAGTAATGAAATTTTTGCTTTATAATAATTCGAAAAATTACAAATTTTAATTATAAAAGTTTAAGAAAAAAAAATTTTTTGGAAGCCAAAAAAAAATATTTTTAAATAAAAAAAAATCTTTCGAATATTTTTATAACTTCAAAAGTAATGAAATTCTTGTTTTAAAGTAACTCGAGAAATTAAATTTTAAATATAAAAGTTTAAGTAAAAACATTTTTGGAAGCCAAAAAAATATTTTTAAATATAAAAACCTTTTGAATATTTTTATAAACTTCAAAAGTAATGAAATTCTAGTTTTAAAATAACTCGAGAAATTACAAATTTTAAATATAAAAGTTTAAATAAAAATATTTGGGGAAGTCGAAAAAATATTTTTAATAATAAAAAAAAATCATTAGAATATTTTTTTATAAACTCCAAAAGTAATGAAATTTTAGCTTTAAGATAACACGAGATATTACAAATTTTAAATATAAAAGTTTTAAAAAAAAATATTTGGGGAAGCCAAAAAAAATATTTTTAAATATAAAAATCAGTTGAATAATTTTATAAATTCCAAAAGTAATGAAATTTTTGCTTTATAATAATTCGAAAAATTACAAATTTTAAATATAAAAGTTTAAGAAAAAAAAAATATTTTTGGAAGCCAAAAAAAATATTTTTAAATAAAAAAAATCTTTCGAATATTTTTATAACTTCAAAAGTAATGAAATTCTAGTTTTAAAGTAACTCGAGAAATTAAATTTTAAATATAAAAGTTTAAGTAAAAACATTTTTGGAAGCCAAAAAAAATATTTTTAAATATAAAAACCTTTTGAATATTTTTATAAACTTCAAAAGTAATGAAATTCTAGTTTTAAAATAACTCGAGAAATTACAAATTTTAAATATAAAAGTTTAAATAAAAATATTTGGGGAAGCCCAAAAAAAATATTTTTAATAATAAAAATCATTAGAATATTTTTATAAACTTCAAAAGTACTGAAATTTTAGCTTTAGGATAACCCGAAATATTACAAATTTTAAATATAAAAGTTAAAAAAAATATTTGGGGAAGCCAAAAAAAATATTTTTAAATATAAAAATCATTTGAATACATATGTAACTCTCCAAAAAAGTGAAATCCATTCTTTGAGGATGCTCAAGAATTTACTAGATTAAAAGTTTAAATATCAAAATTTTAGAAATGAGAAAACTAAAAAAATATATTTTTTTCCAAAAATCAAGCTTCATTTTAAATAAATTTTTAACTAATAAAAATTGAAAAATATTTTGATGAAGCTCAAGAGTTAAACTAGATTAAAATTTTAAATATCAAAACTTTAAAAATGAGAAAACTAAAAAAAATAATTTTTTTTTCCCCAAACTCAAGCCTCATGTTAAGTTAATTTATCCAAAAAAAAATGAAACAAATTCTCTGCGGAAGTTTAAGAATGAACTAGTTTACAATATTAAATATCAAAGTTTTGTTCTTAATTCATTTGAAAACATTTTTAAACTCCTAAAAGAATTGCCTTTTTTCTTGGAGGAGAGCGCACAAATTATTTACCCAATATTTAAATGTTAATAATTAATAATGAACCAACCAATAATTAACTGTTAAAAAAAAAACTTTTATACATTGCTTAATTTTAGCTAAGCAGATGTTCACCAAGTTTAAAGAATTTACAGAGAAACAAAAAAATAAAACTTTTATGCAACATTCATAATTTTCAATACCCAAAAGCACTCAAATTAAATTTTTTTTTTTTTTTTTATTTAATTTTTTTTTTTTTTTTTTTTTTACGTTATTTAAAACTAAAAAAAAAATTTAAAAGGATGGAACGTTGATAAATATTTCAAAATAAAACATTTAAAAAAATTTGATTTATATTAGATGATTAAAAAATATATATTTTTTTTCGTACCACTAGAAACAAAGGAGCGTTTATTTGAAACGGTCCGCTTCCACTAAAATCTTTTCCAAACTGATTTCCTACTTTCGGTGACTACAAAAAAATGAAAAAAAAAATAAAATAAGAGAAAAGGCGAAGGAATATTCTTAAGTTTTATGACTCCCAACTTGTCCCAAAAAGAAAAAAAAAAGAAAAAGAAAACAAGAACATTCCGAAAACAAAACAAAAACACAAACCAAAAAAAAAAAGAAAAACAAGAAAAAAAAAACAAAGACAGTAAATTCGAGAAAATAGGTATCGGTGGGAAAATCCTTTTGTTATAGTTTTGGGTAGAGTTGAAATCGCAAAATCCCCGAAAAAGATGGTCGATCCAAAACTATAATAAAATGTTATTTTCTTAACTCGGGGTTTGTAGAAAATAAAACCCTGAGAAATAAAACTAATTATCCATGCCGAAAAAAGAAAAATTGGAAAACTATATATATAGGATATCAAAATCTTTATAGCTCGGCTATAAAACTGTAAATAATAAGAGGAAAAAAAAGGAAACGAAAATAATTATATCTCCATATCTAAAGATTTTTTTTTTTTGGTTCTCATCAATAAAAGTTGTAATTTCGAAGAAAATTTAAACTGTGTTGTAAAAGGAGATTAGAGACGGCGTTTGACCTAAATAAATTTTAAGAGATTAAGATGGGTGTACGGTTGGCTTAGGAGGGAGAGGTTAAGTTTGGGGTATAGGCAGGGGGGAGGAGGAATGAAAATGATTTTAAAGAAAAAAAATAACCTTTGTATTAATTCGTGTTATTTTCGACTTTTCACGTATTTATCTTAAATACGTGGAATCGTCTATTGACCGTAGTATTTTTATAGGTCTAATAGAGTCCCGGCCTTTCCCAAAAAATTATGGAGATTATTTTGAAATGGGTTGATTTGGATTGGAGTATATGGGTTCCAAGGGGGGATAGGATGGATGCGCAGGTTTAGGATTTGGTTCGGGAGCCCGTTGTACTACAGTATATTGGATAGTAGGAGCTGTTGGAACCGTTGTCATAGGTATAGATGTTGTAGAAGATGGTACTGTGTTTCTCGAGGAGGTAAGGAATTTCCGATATATAATCACTAGTATAGTGAGGCATATTATGGTTAGAAGGATAGAAGATCCTGAAAGGGAGATGGCGTGAATGCTGAGCACTTGGTGTGTCTGCGTGGTTTGATTTAAAGCGTTTAGAGAAGAGTCCCAATGTATTGCTATTGGTTGTAAATGTAGGTTAGAAATGGGAGTAGTAATATTTGGAGTAAAATCGTGGGGTAGGATTGTGTAATCTGGAAGTTGAAAGTTGGGTGAAATCCATTTAGTGTGTATTGAAGAATGAGTCGGGTACTTGTAACTATAATCTTCGGAAACAAAGTTACAACCATGGGGAAGGCTAAAGAGGTTATCCGAAATTAAATGTGGTGGTTGAAAAGGGCAGGAAATGGAGGCTACTGTTTTAGATGAAAGGGAGATAAGAGTTAGGTTGCCTACTTGTAGGAGGTATGGTTGTTTGTTTGGATAAGTCGAGTATTTGCAGGTGGTGTTATTAATTTGAGCTAGAATAGAAGTTAGAATGCAATTCTTATTGTCAAAGGTTTGGACAGGGTTAGGAGGGAAACACAGATATCTGGAGAGTGAGTGTTTGCAAATATCCGAGGACAGAGTATGACTGTATGTGTACTTTAGGGTTTTGTAATTTATAAAATAATATTGGTGAGAGGGATGTACTATAAGTCTGTCATAGGTGTTCTTAAAGGGAGTTGGGAAAGGTATAATTTGGTATGTTTCGTAAGGTGTTTCGGTTGAGAGAGGAATGATAGTGGAAATAATGTAAGGATTTTGATAGTGGAGATATGTCCAAGTAAAGGAGAGAAATTGGTAGAAGTTTGTTGGGTTGAGTGGTATTATGGGTTGGTGATCGGTGATTTGACTATTGTTGTATAGAAGATCATGCATGATTTCAAAGGTGTAAAGGTTTAGGGGAGTAGTGTGGTCTTGGGCTAGAGTCCATGTCTGTTGTACGGTGGAAATGAGCGTGTGTAGATTGTCTGCGATGGTTTTTTCCAGATTTAGGTATAGATTCAATTTCAGAATTTCTTGTTGAAGTTCAATGGAAGAAATAGAGGAATTGTAGTGTTGGGCTAATATGATAAGATTTTGCTTTAAGGTGGAGAGTGTGTTGGTGTTAGCGTGGAGTTGTTCTTTGATTTTATATATGTGTGTACGAGTGTCTTCTAATAAGTTTATTTTGGTGTTTAGAGCTTGTATGTCTGCCATTGTTGCTGATCCAAATAGGAATTTCAATGTGTCTCCGCCTAGGTTGAAAAGTCCTCTTTTCAGTCTTAATGAGAGGTCTGGCGAAGATTCTTGTTGGTGGGATAATAACCAAGGATCTTTTAAGATGTGTTGTTGTTGTTTTTGGTGTTCCATTAATAATGTATGCAAAAACGTTAATTTGGGTGAGGGGTTAGAGTTGGAATGAAATCTACTTTGATATCTGTTTTGGAGATATGGTACGTATTTCTCGATCAAATAATTATTTTGTTCTATTGTTTGTTTGACATTTTCATATATTTTTCTAGGGCATCGCATGTCAGTTTGCAAGTTGACGTAGCTATTTATAAACTTGGTTTGTCCAGTATATCTTGCGATGAAGCCCTGATGTAGTTGGTACTTTGAAGTTGTTTGGTCCTCTTGAAGTGTCCATGTAGATGTTATTATGGCAAGGAGGATCCAAAAGTTGAACATGATGTCTGGAATCAAGAAGAAATACTGCAATATAGTTATTTTGTTTTAGATGTTATTTACTTGATTTTAACTTAATTGCTAGTACTAATTCTACTGTCCAACCCTTTCAGTTTCATTTTCGCTTAAAATTTTCTTACTATTTTTATTTTTGCTTTTCTAGAGCTGTAGGAACAGCTTTCGTATCAATAACATCTTTGAAGTGTACCTTTCTAAGGTGTTATTGTGTTTTCACATATGTGAATATGTGATGATCCCCTGGGGGTAATTGAAAGAAAATTTTACATTTAAGAAGGTGGAGGTTGTTGAGGTGGATGACCTCTTCCTGAAGGGAGTGTTTGTTGAGGAGGTAAGAGATATTCTTGGAATGTTGAGGTTTGCAGAAGAAAAGAATGGTCTAGTGTAGAGGCGATAGTCTTGGTAATAGAGGTGAGAGTTGGAAGTTTTGGTTGTCCCCTTATTCTTTTGAAAAGATTCGAAAATTTTATTCCAGTTTTCCCTGTGTAGCTCTAACGTGTCACAGAGTATCCGAACGTAGTCCAGGAAGATTCTGTAGGCAACGCCTAGGAGATGAGGTGCTGCTATCTCTATAGTGGCAGCAGATATAGGAGGTGCATTAGAGCGTTCGGAGTTTAGTTTTGTTGGTGCATATTGCCCTTGAGAGATAGATAAGGCGAGAAGTAGCTGTGTATCTTCATCTATCTGTAGACTATGATAGGCGTCGAGGGGGTTCCGGTATGAGAAGATGTGACTCTTATCCAAAGTGGCTAAAATGTCCCTAAATCTTGGTAGTGAAGATCTATCCAGTATCGTATGGGCATTGAAGTCTTGACAATTGGCGATTATTCGCGGGGTGGAAGAATTGTTTTCTGGAATGATTAGGAGAGGACTGTGATGAGAAAAACTGATGGATTTTATGTATCCTTTTTCTTGCGAAGACTTGTTCCAGTCTTCTATTGGAATGCAGTATTTGTAAGACGGGCGGTGTTGTGGCCTATACCATACCCTTGGAGCGTTCTTTTGGAATGGTATAGAGAGTTTCTGTAGAGCGCATGTTGGAACTTCGTTGTCTTCGAGTGTTATGACCTTCTTGAAGTTCATTAAGAGGTCAAGTAAATCCTCTAACGGGTCTGGATTTTGTGAAGTTGCGTAATCCTCTTGTTGAACTTGGAATGAATGCTGGATAAATTTCCTAAAGGTTTTCCGGAGCTGCGTGGGGGATAAATTTTTCAAGGAAGTGGCTAGGTTGGTGTGGGGAATCTGTAAAGATTCGTCCAAAATAATTATTGGATTTGCCTTAGAATTTGCAATATGTTTGGTGATTGTAGATGGTGTGACCTCGTTTGTAATGCTTATTCTGCTTTGGCCTTCTCGAGAAGTACTTAGAACCTTACCTTGAAAGAGGTTGCTGCTTATTTTAGTTTTTCCAGTATTGAGAATTATGGTACCGGAGGAAGAGATGTGAGCTGGCGGAGAAGCTTTCGCCGAGGGGGAGGTTTCAGGATAGGAGAACAGTTCAGTGTCTTCAATAACTAATAGATTACAGTAATTTTCCGTGTCTACTAACAGATTGTTTGTTTCTTGGATTTCGTCGGAATAGAGTGGTAGAGTGTCTGTTGTGTTAGAGTGTGTGCTTGGTATTCTCTTGTTGTTTGGGTAGCGGAGCGTCAATGGTAGAGAAACCTTCTTTAAGTCTGAACTTACTGAGATTTTGTTTTCATGAGTCTGAAAATTTATGTTAGGGTTATTGAGGAAGTTGGTACCTAATAAGCAAGGAGAAGTAAATCTACAGAGATCGTCTGCTTGTAGAAAGTATTCCGGTCCGACTAGAGGATATGAGTTGTGTGAGGGACTATGAAGGACGTGACTGTTGTTTATGAAAGAGGAAAATGGTGTCATTTCATGTCTTGAAACCTCTATAGTTTGAGAAATATGAGGAGTGGTGGTGCAAGTGTGAGGTGCTGGTAGGTTTTTCTCCTGAGTATGATTTGGGATGTCGTCTAGAACAGTGGTGGTGGTACTGTCTGGTGTAAGATAAGTAGTGGAGGAGATTGTGTTTTCTTGACATATGGCTTTAAAAATGTTTCCCTGGTTTGAGGAGAGAACAAGAGAAGGTGGTGAATAAGTGAAAGAAAACCTTGTGTTGGTTAATGAGGTGATTGGTGCCGTTAGTGCATGCAAAGCGTTAAAAGTATTCTGTTGGTTTGAGGCCAGTGGAGAAGTAGAAGAAGAGTGAGCGCGAGAAAACTTAGTGTTGGTTAATGGGTCAACTGGTGTTGTTGATGTATGCAAAGCTTTACAATTATTCCCTTGGGTTGAGTTCCGCGGAGGAGTAGGAAATGAGGAAGAGCAAAATAGCCTAGTGTTGGTTTGAGAATCAACTAGCGTTGTTGAAGTAAGTAAAGCTTTAAAATTATTCCCTTGGGTCGAGCTAAGCGGAGGAGTAGGAGGTGAGGAAGAGTGAGATAGCCTAGTGTTGGTTAGAGATTTAACTGGCGTTGCTGAAACATGCAAAGCCTTAAATTTATTCCCTTGGGTTGAGTCAAGCGGAGGAGTAGGGGGTGAGGAAGAGCGAGATAGCCTAGTGTTGGTTTGAGAATCAGCTGGTGCAGTCGGTTCGTGTAAAGTGTTAAAAGTATACCTTCTAATTGAGGGAAGAGGAGGAGTAGAAGGTGAAGGAGATCGAGATGATCTAGTGATGGTTATAGAATTAACTGGAGCAGTTGGTTCGTGTAAAGTGTTAAAAGTATTCCTTCTGATTGAGGTAGAGGGTGAGGGAGGTCGATGTAGCTTAGTACTGGTTATAGTGTAGACAGGCGTTGTTAATTCATGCATAGCGTTAGAGTTATCACTCTGGTTTGAGGTAAGCGGTGGAGTAGGAGATGGGTGAGGACGAGCGAATGCAGTGCCTGATGTGGTGTCGACTGGTGATGTTAATCCATGTTTAGCATTAAATTTGTTCCCTTGGTTTGCGGTAAGCGGAGGAGTAAGAGGTGAATGAGGAAGAGTAAACCTAGTGTCTGTTATTTTGTCAACTGATAGTGCTCGTTTAAGAGTGGCACTATCAATAGGAGGAAAGTTAGTTTGAATTGTAGGTCGCCAAAGATTTGAATCAGCCTTAATGTAAGTTGCGGAGTTAGGGTGTGTAGGTAGGTCATGCAAGGAGGTAGCCTTTATGATTACTGGTGCGGTTAGCTCGTGCATGGAGTTATCCTTTATCATGGCTGGTGTGGTTAGCGCATGCATGGAGGTTTCCTTTATCACGACTGGTGTGGTTAGCTCGTGCATGGAGTTATCCTTTATCATGGCTGGTGCGGTTAGCGCATGCATGGAGGTATCTTTTACTACTGAGTGCAAAGTAGTTGTTAGTGTGGTGAGAAATGGATTGAGGGAAGCGTTAGCACAGGCTGTAAGCATAGGAGATGTTGCTGATTCCTGTGAGGCAGGAGTATTGGTTTGTGAAGGAGAGGTAGGTGTAGTTGTGGTTATAAATGGGTTAGTAGAATTCCTAGCGTAGGTTGCGGTGGTAGAAAATGAATCTAAAGTTTTTGCACAATTATCACTAACTACTAGAGGTGTAGTATGTTGTGATGGAGAAGTGAACGGTTTGAGAAAAGCATTTGCATAGAAGTTGCCGAAGTTATTGGTGTCTTCTTCGGAGTGTCTCTATCTACTACGCTGGTGGTAGGTGTGGGTTTGAGGAGGAATGGATTGGTAGAAATCAAATTGTGAGTGTCGATAGCAGAAGATGCCATTGGAGATTGTGCATATGCATCGTTATTTACTAGGGGTGTAGTAAGCTGTGATGAAGGAGCGAAAGGAATGTGAGATGAGGGCTGTGATAGAGGAGCAAAAGGATTGTGAGATGAGGGCTGTGGTGGAGGAGCGAAAGGATTGCGAAATGAGAGCTGTGATGGAGGAGCGAAAGGATTGCGAGATGAGGGCTGTGGTGGAAGAGCGAAAGGATTGCGAGATGAGGGCTGTGATGGAGAAGCGAAAGGATTGCGAGATGAGGGCTGTGATGGAGGAGTGAAAGGAATGCGAGATGAGGGTTGTGGTGGAGGAGCGAAAGGATTGCGAGATGAGCGCTTTGAGGGAGGAGCAAAAGGATTGAGAGAGGGTTTAACAGAGGAGGTAGGTAGATCTGATGCTGTTTGTGTAAGTGTAGGAGTATTTTCTACGATGTGTGCATTAGGTGTGAGATTGAGAAGGAATGGGTTTTTATTGTTCATAGTGCGAGATATTGTTCTGGAAGGTGGTATCAAAGCGAGCGAAGCGATAGTAGTGTCTTCTTGGTGTGCGTGAAGAGATGGTATTGGAAGAAAAGGATTTTGAGAATTCATACCATATATTATGGTGATAGAGGCTGCTTGAAGAGAGCTTGAGGAAGCCTTAGTGTCTACTGAATAGGTAGGTAGAGCTGATGCTGTTTGTGTAAGTGTAGGAGTATTTTCTACGATGTGTGCATTAGGTGTGAGATTGAGAAGGAATGGGTTTTTATTGTTCATAGCGTGAGATATTCTTCTGGAAGGTGGTATCAAAGCGAGCGAAGCGATAGTAGTGTCTTCTTGGTGTGCGTGAAGAGATGGTATTGGAAGAAAAGGATTTTGAGAATTCATACCATATATTATGGGGATAGAGGCTGCTTGAAGAGAGCTTGAGGAAGCTTTAGTGTCTACCGGTTCCTGGTTATGGAATGGCGTGCGAAGGAAAGGGTTGAGTGAACTCTTATGTGAGGAAACATTAGTGGATGATGTTGTTGGCTTGTATTCCGTGTTAGCATTTTCGTCTGGCTGAGAGTTAGACCTTTTTATAGGAAGAGAAGAGGCAAGGCAGTTCCTAGAGTTGGAAGGTGCTGAGAGAGCAAGCTTAGCGGTAGTGCTATTTTCTAGCTGAGAATTAAGCAACCACAGATTTGAGGCAATTGCCGTTACCGTGCCGAGGTGGCAGAGACTGGCTGCAGAGCATGCCTTAGATGGAGGAAGAGTCTGGGAAAGAGCTTTGGGTATGTGAAATCTTTACTCAAAAAGGTAACCTTACTCATTCGGTTGCCTGTGGTCCTCTGACTTCTGATTGATAAAGCTTATTCATCTCAAACCATCCCTTACCCTGCAGGGGGATAATTCTTTATTGCTAACGCCGTCTTTGTCACAAGTTATTGTTATTCAGCCTAAGTTATCCTTTAATAACCATTCCATCCATCCATCCCTATGGATCGCGTCGTGTTTCGATCCAATTTCTGCAAAAGCTAAACTAGCCTATAAAAACTTTCATTCTCATTCTCCACACACATTTCAATTCAATCGTTTGCACTATGCAGCTGATCGGACGTTAACTATTATAATTTTCATTAGTTACAACTCATTTAGTTTCAGACTATGTCCAGTACTGAATACTCTCTTGTTGTTCATCAAAACTCTCTATACCTCTTTTAAAAATATTTCCGCGTCTGCAGTTCTTTCCATAACCCAATAAATGTTAAATTTAACTGTTAAAAAATCCTTCTTGGAGCTGGTGCTCCAATCGATAAACTAACCATTAACGGAGTTTAATCGCATATTAACCATCTATAATTTAAAGCTGTGGCCCATTTTAACAAAAGTATATTTTACTTTTATTGCCGTTTCATGACCTAACTATACTTTTCTCATTTCAAGAATATCACCAATTTTGAACAGAGGATCTCGCCCTGCCTCGTTAACTCTAGACTCCTATAACCTGTGAGCCTTACAAAAATTCTACCTTGTACTTTGGCGGAGGCGTTTGTTTCACTTGTGAAACGGCCTGAAACAACTTCGGACTATCAGTCTTCCTCTGATACCTTTGAGGGGTAAATGATCTATCTGGAAAGAGGGTATTTAGCTCTGGAAGATGAGGGTGTAAAATTTGAAACACTGGAGGTGTGCAAGGGGGTTTGGAGAAGCCTAGAGGAGCACTGGTTCTGGCTTCTCACTCCCGAAAATTTTCTAAGTCTTCTTGGAGTGGATGATCCATTGTAACTACATCATTCGTCTGAGGTGGAGGAGTACTAGGAGATGAGACTCTTATTTGCTCATTGTAATCATTTCTTGTAGAAGTTTCATCTAAGTTCGAAAAGTGAGTAAAGATTTTCTTGGCTCTATGCTGAGTTTTGGAAGTTGGGTTCTCATCAGGAAACATGTGGTATTTCTCTTGACTACTTTTGTGTGGAGCTCTTTCATCGTTGTAGGAAGAACTCTGGCATTGTAGTGAGGAATGCCTTTGTCGCTCAAAGAGTTCTTGCACCGCGGATGCATTAATGCAGGTACGCTCCGTGACGCAACCGAATTTTGGACCGGTGCAGGCCACTCCCTGTTCTGAGCGTTTGTTGAAACCGTTGCGCTCTTCCCGTTGGCTTGGAGAGAAAGGACTTTTGCCATTGAAGATTCTGGCAACGTTTTGTAGTCATTCAAGAAATCAACTAGTTGCGAAATGCTTCACCTTAGAGATCAGACTACACTGGAGACATTATTAGCATTGTCGCCGAATCAATTCTGAATGAACTAAGAGCCTTATTAATCATAATATTCGCTGGAATAGTTGGCATCTGATTTCGTGACGCTTGAAGACTCGGCATAACCTTTTTACTGCATGCGTGACTATTCATTTGTGACGTCGGGAGCGACTAACTCGCATCGTCACCTCATTCATAATCACCATACACAATTAAGTGGCAAAAGTCAATTGATCACATACTTTCATGAGCCTAGACCGTTACGTGATAATCAAGAATGGGATTCGAACGTTGCTGACTATCGCAATTCTTGAACCCACCTTAACTATCTTTCTTCTTTTTTTTCTTTTCTTATTACCTTGAGTGATTGTCTGGCAATCACTATTTATATTCGCTTGTTTTCTTCAAGTGGCTGTCGTAATCGTTTCCGCGGGACTTGTGGAGTGCCTCTTGCTTTCCACTTAGGAGTGCTTCTCACTAGAAGGTGGGTCGCCAATGTTAAAAATTTCTCTTTTTTTCTACTGAGGGAGAGGATAGGATAAGCTAGGACCTAGTTGGCGCATACGGATTTATTGGCACATCTGATACATATTTCATCGTTATTAGAACAGAATATAACCCTATTTAAAAACCCTATAAAAATAATAAAAATAAAAAATTATAATTAAATACCAATCTATTTATATTAAAAATATCTTAATAGACAAGTATTTTAAAATTTAACAAATATTTTGGATCGACCGAGTTCAGTCTCTAGATCAAGTATTCTCTAACAGTATTGCTGAAATCCCATGAAAAATAATTTAAACACTGCTAAAATATTGAATCGGAGGAAACCCCAAATTAAATATATATTAACGTCAACATTTAGTCACTTGTATAAAATACAATTTAAAACCCCTGATAGCAGGAGTTCTCAAAAATATTTAAATTAACAAGTTACTAGTAATAAAGAAAGCAAATCAAAAATTCACATAATCTTTCTTAAAAAAACCACTTAGTCATTCTGCACTAATACCAGTTAATATAATGTTTTTAAATCCTTGGAAGAAACTGCTCCAAAACAAACCCTTAATTAAACTTTAATAATTACTCCAATTAAAATAGAAGGTAACACCTAATAACAAATAGACATACGTCATAACAAAGATTTATAAAGCCTGAGCGAACTAAAAAAAATTAACCATCTATAAATTCATTAGAAATCGAACCGATACACCAAATAATTAATTACACAAAATCAATATCAGCTCATCCACACAACAATATGTGTCACCCTAAATTACATTAAAGTTTGCCAAGAACTCTAAAAACTAAACATATATAGCCTTTATAACCCTAAACATCAACTCAAATATGCTTAAAACTATTAACGTCCCAAGTGACTAAATTGGGTTGGTATACAGTTTTAAAGTAAGAACTCTCAATAATAAATCAATATTACTTTATACACAATTGACAATGAAGCATGCAATAAACTCTCACATTTTACACAAACACAAAAACATATATCACTCACACAGTGACTAATTCGTGTGACATCACAATCATATCTCACCACACAGCATACACAATAATAAGACGGAAACTAAAAATTATTTTTTTTCGAAAAAATTAAAAATTCAAACACATTAATTTTACTAAAAAAAACAACGAAGTTAACACTTGAGCCGCAAAACTCAAGAATTACTTAAGATTATCCCTTTTTAGATTTCCAAAAATCTTAAAAATGGGTCATTAAAATAAAACTAATTATTTATTAATCTAAATTTCAAAATTTATATCATTAAATGTAAAACTCAAAAAAGTAAAATCAGTACTTTGAGGAAACTAAAGAATTAATTAGATTAAATTTATTTTTTTTCTTAAATATTCAAAAGTTAAAAATGAGGAATTAAAAATAAATTTATCTACATATTATCCCAATCACAAAATTTATTCCTCACTCACATGTACAAACTCTAAAAAAACGAAGTTAACAATTGAAGGACACTCATGACATTAACTTTGATTAAATTCTTTCTTTAAAATATTCAAAGTCATTCTAAAAATTGAAGGAATCCAAAAATAAATATTCTTTGTCGTAATTTTCCCTTTGGTCATATGTAACTAAAAAAAAACGGTTCAAACCATTTCACAAAACTCAAAATTTAAGTTGATTAATTTTTTTTTTCCAAAAGTATCAACAAAATGCAGCGACAATTAAAAATACCATATTTTTTTTAAAAAAAAATCCAAAATTTTTTTTTTTTCATTAAATGAAAAACTCAAAAAAAAAACGAAATTAACACTTTGAGGAAACCAAGAATTAATTAGATTAAATTTTTTTTTTTTTAATATCAAAGTTTAAAAATGAGAAGATTAAAAATAAATAATTCTCTTCAAAAGATCAAAATTTCTTTCATTAAATCAGATCACAACACTCACCTAAAAAAAAACGAATTAACACGAGGAAAACACACATAGAAGTGTGATTTGCTGAGTATACTGGCTTGAAATAACTGAAAAGATTAAAATAGGAAATTAAAATAAATTATTTTTTTTAAAATAAATCAAAATATATTTCATTAAATGTATTAAGAAATATAGTTCTCCTATGACCTTTGAGGAAACTCAACGATTAATTTGATCTAATTTTTTTTAAATATTCAAAGTTAAAAATGAGGAAATTAAAAATAAATATTTTTTTCACAAAAAAATTAAAATTTAGTCGTTAAACTTCAAGTGAAAAAAAATTTTAATGAAATCCCTGAGAGAGAGGAAAAATTATTAGATTAAATTTTCTTTTTTTTAATATTCAAAGTTTAAAAAAATGCCGGAAATTCAAAAGATAAATATTTTTTACAAAAAAAAATCAAAAATTTATTTCATTAAATGTAAAACTAAAAAAAAACGAAATTAACACTTTGAGGGAAGACTCAAGAATCAACTTTGATCTAATTTTTTTTTTTTTTTTTTTTTTTTAAAGTATTCAAATTTAAAACAGAGTATTTTCAAAATAAATATTCTTTCAAAAAATTCAAATTTACGTCACTCAAATAAAAAACTCCTAAAAAGGGAAATTAACACTTTGACCAAACTCAATAAAATAATGATTTTTTTTTTTTCACTAAATCCAAAACTATCGCAGGGTTCACCACCACCACCCCCACATTGGCTTGCGAGTAAATTAATTAAGCTCAAGTTGTAAAATTTTTTAAAATGAAGGTCCCGAAGGAAACAAATTTAGTTAAATTGTTTGAACACTAAAAAAATATTTTTTATTTTTTTTTTTTTTTTTTTTTTTTTTTTAATTGAGGGAACGTTGAGTGATAATTTCCAATGTCAAAAAGAAGATAGCAAGAAAAAAAGAACAATTTGTAATAGATTGATTTAAGCTTCGATAAGAAAGAATCTTGTTTGATTTAAATTAGAAGACACGTAAAATAACATTGTTTCGTGACCACTGAAAAAAACAAGGGAATGACGCTTGTTTTAAGTTGGTCTACTCTCCACAGAAATAGCCTCTTTCCATACTGACTTTCAAAACTGACTTTGCAAACGGTCTTGAAGGTGCCATATTAAAAGTCCTGAACGTTTATGGAAAATGTTGTCAAATCTTCAAGAACAGTGTGTTGTGAGCGAAAGGAAGAATGGAAGAAAAAGAATTGTTATTTTTGAATGCTCGATTTTTCGTTTTTCGCAAGAGAAAAAACAAGACCAGATGAAAAGAAATAACAAGTAAAGAAAAGCAGAAGGTCGAAAGGAAAAAACAATAAAAAACTGAAACAAAAAAAAAAACAAGATTGAGAAAGGGAGGTTTTTATTTTAGTACTGAAAAGCAAATCGAAACTAAGAATAGTGAGATGGTTTTCGTGGAAATCGAGGAAGTATTTATATTTAAACCTTGGCTTAGCGTTGTGGTTCCATGGGAAACAAAGACAAATTTATGACCGTGAATGGGCAGAATGTTAAAAAAGGAAGTTGGGGCAGTAAATGAAAATAACAGAGAGATTTATCTCTCATAATAAGTGAAAACCGAATATATGAAAAAGAAAAACAATAAAAGACAGAAAGAAGACAATGAATTCAACTGAAATTTTTTATGATGCTCAGAAAGCTGTCCCAACGAAAACAAGAAAAATTTAAAAAAAAAACAAAAAAAACACAAAAATAAGTTGCGGTTCCGTGTAAAAACAAAATCACAACAAAAGAAAACAAATAAAAAAACAAAAACAGCACGAGTAAATTCGATAAAATAACTTTAGTATAAGAAGATTCCCTTTTGTGGTTTAGTGTACATTTGAAAAATGGCTAAAACCATTGTAAGAATAACATGGAATCAATGCTATATTTTAAAAATGTCCCTAAATAACTGGTAATAACTCATTTAAAAAATTGGATCGACAATATTTTTTTTTTTCCGTGACTAATAAGATAGGAAATTAGTTGTAGTCCAAAAATAAAAAATGATATTTTTGAGAAGGCGTTGGACACTAAATAATTTTAGGGATTAGGAAGATATATAAGTTTGGCGTAGAAGGGAGAGATTACTCGTGGGGTATAGGCCAAAGGGGAGATCAGTAAATGGAACAAAGAGAGGGGGGAACGGAGATGCTTAAAATTAAAAATACAATGGTTAGATTAATCTTAATTGTATTTTTCGGTGTTTCACGTATTATTTTAAGAAATACGTGTAATTAAATTCAAACGTAGTATTATATATTTATATATATATATATATATTATATATATATATATATATATAATATATATATATATATATATATTAATATCTATATATTATATTAATAATATATATATATATAATATATATATAATTATATATATATATATAATATATATGGCCAGCATTTTCATTGTTCGTCATATGTACTAAGAGAGAGAATGCTCATAAACGGAATACATTGCTGGACAATGCTGGTTGCTACCAATGCTGGTCCTGGAAATTTAAAAAAAAAAAAAAAAAAAAAAAAAAAAAAACAAATATACTATATATCTCAAAAACTACAATGCTAACAGCGGAAACAAGGAATTACATTTTTGGAATCCCTCGTCAAATTTCACAAACAGTAGGGGAAAAAATTCTTATCCTTAATGCTAGAATGAAAAATGTAAATTTTGGTTTAAAATAAGTGGTATAGTAATATGATTGAGAAGGCTATTTAGAGACCTTTTATTGTTTCTCGATAAAATAAATACTTTCTATTAAATTTGCTTTATACGGCACACTAGGGGGCTCGAGCGACGGGGAACAAGAGGGAGAGACGTTTTCCATACCCCGTACGGGAAGGGGCGGAGGAACCCCCGCCGACACCCAATTACCAAAGAGCGGGGGTTTCCGGCAGCCCCTCCCGGAGGGGGCATTTAGTCCATACCGCCGTAGTGTTCCCCGGAAGGCCGAGAGACAGCGACTGTCATCGGTGCGGTATATCCTTGTGGCGTATTCTTTAGTAAAAAACAAAAAACAAAATTTAATAGAAAGTCTATTTTTTAACGAGTAACCAATAAAAGGTCTCTAAATAGGCTCTCTAATCTATTACTATAATTATAACAATAATTTTTTTTTTTTTTTTTTTTTTACATTTTCTATGTGAAATTTACCAGGATCCAAAAATGTATTCCTTTTCGCTGTAGCTATTGTAGTTTTTGAGATACTAATTTTTTAATTAATTTATTTACTTTTTATTTTATTTTTTTTTTTTTTTTTTTTTTTTTTTTAGCATCTTCCAGACCAGCATTGGACCAGAATTCCAGCAATGTATTCCGTTTTACAGTAGCAATAGTGTTTAAGATACATATGACGGACAATGGAAACGCTGACCATATATATATTCTATATAGTATATATACTATATAAAATATATATATATAATTATATATATAATATATATAATATTAAATATATATATAATATACTAATATATATAGTATAAATATATTTACTATATTATATATAATATATATATATGAATAAACTCAAATTCAAAATTTTACTGACCTTGAAAAAATTTAAATGACTTGAAAATTTTAACACTTTTGAAAAAGTAGAATTAAAGTAACTGATTTGATTGTTATCCATTGCTTTGCAAATAATAAATTAAGAACTCGCCATCAAATGTTCGCCTTTCTATGGCGACTTTCTGCATTTAAATCCTTCTCCTTTTACCTTCATAAAAACAAGGTAAATAAATTCTTTTTATGATCCACTTCGTCAAGACAATTTATGAGTCATTAAATTCGCTTTCTTCATCATTACAAACTTATACTAAAAATTCATTCAGAATTTAAACACGTTTACGAGCACTAAACGGATCGGAGTTTGTCTTCAGTTTTCAAGCGTTAAACATGTTTATAATATTATTAAATAATGCATTAACGCATTACAAAAATAAAAAATCGGGATATATATATATATAATATATAATATAATATATATATATATATAATAATTATATATAATACATATATAGTTATAATATATATATATATAAGTATATATATATATATATATCATAAAAAAAAAAAAAAAAAAATAAATATATATATATATATATATATATATATATATAATATAATATATATATATATATATATATATATATATATATATATAGTAGTATAATACTATATATATATTATAAAGAGAGAGAGAGAGAAGTATAAATAATGTATAATATATAATCATATAAATATATAATATATATAATATATATATGAACAAAGTATAGCTATTGACCTTTTTATCTAAGGTAGGGGTGGCCAACCCGTGGCGCATGCGAAAAACTTGGCGCATTGGATGAATATAAGTGGCGCATTGCTACGGCATTCTTGGAAGATTTATATTTTAACTTGCTATTATATTTTAACTGGGCTACGTTATTTAATGAAAACTAAAAAATTCATTTTTATTTCCAGAAATTTGTAACTGGCACAGTATATTAAAGAAGTATGTAACAAAATCTCGTGATGAGTGCATTTTTCTGGTCGCGTCGACTCTCCAACAAAGTATAGTGACCACACGCAAAACCTCAGGTTTGAAACATTTTTTTAGTTGAATTGTTAATTTCCGGTGTAATAAAACATCGTCAATGATCATCAGTTGAAATTTTCTGTTCATCAGTGATAGTGAGGCAGTGTTCTCGGCTCGGCATAGTTCTGTAATTATTTGCCTTATTTGATGTGTTATATAGTGAGCATTAGCAATATAGCTGCCCGCCTTCATCTCTCTTCACAACTCCAATATTTTTTTTTATATATCATTGATATTGTTATTTCGATCCAATGTCATAATTTTATTACCACAGGGCAAAAGAAAATTAGCAAAAGAAGCACAGAAAGTGATAATAAGCGTGAATTTAACGAACAGTTGGAAAATGAGTTGTTATTTATAGCAAGTCCATCAAGAAAACCGTTTTGCATTCTTTTGAAAGTACTCTTTACATATTAGAAGAGCATGAATCTTAATAGACACTATAAAACACAGCAATTCAATCTGACATAGAAGATAAAAAAAGCTGTGTTCTTAGGGTCTGAGTAACGGAAAAGGACATGTGACTATGGAATAAGGAAGGAGAGTGAAGAAGAACGACAAAATATATTTGCTAAAGTAGTTGTGAAGACTTGACCATCTGAAGTAAGCGCAAATGAAATATGCTTTAGCATTGAGGTCGAAAAAAGAAATCTTTTTCTGCGAGAGAGAATATTGTTAAGCTTGCTTTTCAAATATATGGCACACCTATGTGGTAATAAATGGATTGAAGGAAAACAGACAAAATGCTATAGATCAAGGCAGACAATTACGCCACTTATCGAGGAACTTTCTCAGGATGTATTTCAGCAACTGGAAGACCTTGTCCACTTCTTGTACTTTCTTTCGTGATGTTTGCCCAGTTAACCCAGTGTTTTAATAGAGATGAATAGTGAGATAATTAGTTAATGTCTTTGAAAGACTTAAACAGAGCATACAACAGATCGAGAATCAAGAAACGGGTGTGGGATTGTTAGATTTGGTGATATGGGTGGAACTTGTCCTTAATCTTGTGAGGGCACGGTTCTGAGTAGATTTTGTAGAAGATTTGAAAAAATGTGTGTTTCGTAAGTTTTTTAGAACAGCGAAAATGAATACCTGATGCAGAGAACCTTTAGTTCGACAAAGCAACTGGGCTATTGTTTGAATTGCATTTTTAGTTGAGTGGTTACTGAGGCGCCATGCGTCAAAGTGATCTAGATTTAAGACTACGAAGTAAGGAATAGAATTATTTTCTAAGCGGTAGTCAAGTAGCATTCAGGCCAGTGTTAAAATAAAGTTTAATAGACTGTTGCCATTGCTCGTTCATTAGAATGAAAGTGGAATGATGTTGAGTCAATTTCACACCTGAAGAGCGGTGGAATTTGTTGCCCCGGATGAATAGCAAATTGTGATCAAATAGTAGTTGAAAAATAGAATAAATTGCAGAGGGTTTCATTTGAGAAAGTTCCGCGTTTCATGATTTTGCTAAAAGAAGGAGAACTGATGCTACGCATTTGTCAACCCGTTTTGCTCACTTAGTGAAAAAAATGTAATGCAGATGACTAGTATCATACAAATGGAACTGATTGATTTAAAAGCAAATTCATTATTAAAATTGAAATTTGATGAGCTTTTTCCAGAACAAAATTGAATTTTTGACATAAATAATTTCTGGCGTTCATTACCCAGAGCTAAGAAAATTTGCAAAAAGTTATATATGTCGCTTTGGAACTACATACAGGTGTGAACAACACATTTTCATCATGATAATGTGATTAAAAAAACAAACAAGGTGCGACGAATAAAGTGATTCCAACTCTCGCACAGATTCTTCGCTGCTCTCATACAACTTTAACACCCGACAACATTGAAAAGCACTTGCGAATCCAACACACCCTCAACGATCGAGTTCCAAGTAATGTTAATGTGTTGTAAATAGATATTGTTTTACATACAATAATTATAATACTTCAACATACACTCTCTAAATTCTAAAATACTATGTCAATTATATATTAATCTGAACTGTCTGTGAAAAAAATTAGCGTATGGTATGCAAAAGGTTGGCCACCCTTGATCTAAGGTAAATTTTTAATTTTAAATTATTGTAAATGAAAGTAAATATAAAAAGTAATGTAAAAACTAATAGGGAAAGAGTATTTTGAAGTTATTAATTTGAAAATATAGTAGAACTAAATTTTTAAGGGTCCGCTTAACGCTGCGGAAGAAAATTTTAACCGCTTACCGAGTCTTGCTTTTAGTATTAACGTGAAAGTTCTTTGCGTAGGATGTCGTTTACTTTATGTCTCGAAAATGCAGTTTTTTTTAAATAAAATAGATTATATTAGCGTAATTTACTAAAAATGTTAATACTAAATAAAAAAGGTGTTATTAAATTAAGTGCAAGAAAAAGTGTTCAATTATAAATTGTTAAATAGTTGTTATAAGTTGTTAATTATAGATTGTTGCGAATCTGCCAAAAACAGTTTTTCGACGCCATTGAAACAACACACGACAACCTAAGGTAATTTTTTTTTGGTTATTTATTGACCTTTTTTTACGTAACTCTTAACCGGGTAAAAAAATAAGTACAGGAGTCTCTATGGAACATAAAATAGATTTTCGGTTTAGGCGATTTGTGTTAATTTAGGTTTGGTTTTTAGTATAAATTATTATATATATAAATATATATATATATATACTGAAGTATATACTATATTATTTATATATATATATATATATATATATTATATATATATTATATAATTATATATATATATATATATATATATATATAAATATATAAGTTATATATATATATAAGTAGATAACATAATATATATATATAATATCGAGACCCGGTTTTTGGGACAGGGTGAGTCCAAAAGCCGAAAAGGCGTTATATAATTGTTCTGTATCTTTTCAGTTCACTTGACCCTTTATTTGCGGCGCGATGTTGGTACTTTAACTCTTTTCTATAGGTACCGCGGCGGCAGGTGTTCGAGGGAACTTAGCACTCGCGTACCACCACCTTTACGACGGCCTCGTAGCACCAAGGGGTGCTGTGTCTGAGCACGAGTTTTCTGTAGATATTGGAAACTCCAGCTAGTTCGCTGCGGTGCTTTTCTTTCTTTCTTTCCATCCACATTGTTCTGTGGATATTTCTCTTCCATCTTCTGTGTTCCTGCTGAATTTAATCTCTTTAATCTCCCCCACTTTAAAGCCTGCGTCCGTGCTCATCTGCGTAATTAACGCTAGCGGATGAAATTTTTAGCTGCAATCCCCTCCTGAATAGTGGTTCTGCCGTGAGTGTGGTGACAACTAAAAATATTATATATATATACTACACTATATATATATTAATATAGTATATATATATATATATAATATATATATATATAAGTAATATAAAGAATATATATAATATATAGATATATATATATATATATATATATATATATATAATATATATATATAATTAAATATATATAATATATATATATATATATATATATATATATAATAACTATAAATAATTACATATATATATATTATATATTAATACATATTATATATATAAATATATATAAGTTATATAATTTATATTATATATAGTATAGGATATATATATATTATTATATATATACTATATACGGCTATATATATATAGGGTGGGATGTTCTAAACCATTTGGTTAAACCATCGGGTTAAACTATGGTTTTTAAACCTACATAATAAAACCCAATGGTTTAAACCATAAAAAAACCATGCATAAAAATAATTTAAAAAATGTATAATAATAATTTTCTTTACATGCTGATGATTGATATGGTTTTCTAAATTTTTCAATCGAAGAGTAACTGAGAGGCAATAAATAATTTTCTGCTGATATTATATTATTGTGAGAATGATTAATATATATAGTATATTTATATATATATATATATATATATGATATATATATATTATATGGATAATGATATATATATATAGATAGTATTAGTAGATGATATACTAGGTATAAATATAGGGTATAGTAGTGAGGTACTATTTATATATTTAAATATTATATTTTAAAATATATTATATTTGTAAATTTAAACATGTTTAAACATGGATTCTGTTTCGAGGCTCTTGAAGATTTCTTTTCTTATCCTCATTGATGTCCACATTTCTAAACAATAATATATAAATATCTCATTTGTGGAGTGGTGTGTGCCACGAGGCTCAACCAGCTATGAAGGTCTATTTATTTACTTGTTATTATTATCTTTAAGTGATATGTTTTATTATTTTGTGATTAAAAAGTAATGATATATGGAGCAGACCACAGCTTAATCCACCACTCAGCAGACAAGATTTATAACAAAAGTAAAAAAGGAGGTATCATCAGGCGAGTAAACAGACGCTCACTTATCTGGCTACTATATTTTTAACACCCAAGATATTCAGACCAACAGTAACTCTCCAGAGGATGATGTATTTAAAAGCTGAATTTTACTGGATGATAAAATTAAAGACAAAATTCCTCCTCAATTTCATAAATTACCTATTGAATGAGTCTCTGTTGTCAGGCAGTGGATCATCTTGGTACAGACTTCAAGACAAAATTAGATGAGCAAGGTCATATATAAAATCAATAAGCATATTGTCCAGCAACTTCATCAACTGCCTAATGTTGAAAAGGTATTTTTAACTTTTGGACTTGTGCACAGCAGCAACATTAGAATACGGTTGGGAAAGCAGTAAAGCAGGGAAATTTGTTTTTATAAAAATTCTTAATGATAATTTCAGTTTCGACTTTTAATGATGAATCTCTTTCTCTCTCTCTCTTCTCACTCCCCTGTCTCTTCTCTCTCTCTTCTCCTCTCTCTCTCTCTCTCTCTCTCTCTTCTGTTCTCTCTCTCTTCTTCTCTCTCTCTCTCTCTCTCTCTAATATATATATATTATATATATTATAATATATATATATATATAATATATATTATATATTTATTATATATATATATATATTATATATATATATATATATATATATATATATATTATATATATATATATATTAATATATATATATATATATATATAATATATATATATATATATATATATATATATATATATATATATATATATATATATATATCTATATATATATATATCTATATATATATATATATATATATATATATATACTATATATATAATATAATATATATATATATACTCTATATTCCTAAGTTTGAAAAATATAAAGGTAAAATAAAAATATATATAGTATACTCATTTGGATTTTTTTTTTTTTTTTTTTTTTTTTTTTGGTAAATAATAAAGTAAAGCTTTTTTTTCAGAATAGAGTTTATATATTAATAATAATATACCCTCTTATTTTTAACTTTATGAGTTTAGTGTAAAACTCAAAAAATAATAATAATTTTATACCAGTTTACAGTTATCAAGAAAAATTGAAATTTAAGAATCTAAAGAAATTTATTAAGGAATTTTAAAATTTGTGTTAGCACATGTGTATACACAGTTTCCAGTAGTGATTTGTTTTTGTTATAAAATTTATTAACACCAATAAAACCGAACATAAACACCATCAAAATAGCTAAAAACCCAAAAAAAAACCAAAAAACCATTGGTTTTATTTGGTTTATATTAAAAAAACAATGGTTTTTTTTTTTAAAAAACCAGGTTTTTTCCAACCCTATATATATATATATAGTATACTATATATATATATATATATATAATATATATTATATATAAATATATATATATATATATATATATATTAATATATATATAATATATATATAATATATATATATTATATATATATTATATATAATATATATATATCTATATATATATATTATATAATTTAGTAAGTGTTAATAGTATTAAACGGCAAAATTAGGGATTGAGCCGACTGGGACAGAGGGGGGAACGTTTTCCCATACTCATGTAGGGGAAGGGCGGATGAACCCCCCGCGACACAAATACCAAAAGAGCGGGGTTCCGCAGACATCCCGGAGGGGGGGGAAAGTTCTACCGCTGTCGTCCCCGAAGGCCCGCAAGAACCCGACTCCTGCATCTCTGTCCTTTTACCCTTGCGGGTATTTTTAGTTTAATTTTTTTTTAACTAAAGATACCCCAAGGGTAAATACCTTTAAACAAACAATATAATATATATAGTATATAATTATATATTATATCATATTAATATTATATATATATATATATATATATATATATATATATACTATATATATAATAATATATATATATATATATATATAATAATATATATAATATGTATTATATTTATAATACTCAAAGCGATGAAATTACCTCCCATTATTAATGGTGCACTTTTCTCTTTGCGTTCATATCTTTACAGCACACTTATCCTTATCCCACCATTTTTCCACATATTATCATATACACATACTTAAAGTACACACCCTCTTCTAGATAACACTTTTACAGACATCCCTACTACTCATATCGCTCGTGTGTGGGGAGAAAGAATTGCCACATCTTATGTCCTGTCTGCGTGTCGTAGAAGCCGACTAAGGGACGGTGTAGTTGGGTTGGCTGCCTACTACCATCTATTTCTTGCACAGGAATGCTAATGCAGGCCTCGGAGAGGTCTTGATCGGGCCGTAAACGGCCTTCTATCTTCGGCGAAATTGTATGAATCGTACTGGTACATGGAATGTCAGAGAATAAATGTTGAGGAGAAAGAGGAGAGAGTAATGGATGTATTAGAAAGGGCAAATTTTTGAATTTGCTCGCTGTGACTGAAACCAAAGATGAAAGGAAACGAAAAAAATTGATTGGTGTGGTGTGAAATGTGTGTGTGCTGGTGTGGAAATGAAGGAGAGGAAGAGAAGGAGTTGTAAATTTTGATGAGTGACCTGTGGTACGAAGCTATGGTAAACTTTGAGTGTGTAGTCCTACAGAATTATAAATGGTTAAAATTAAGTTTGAAAAGGTCCAAGGTATGCGTGGTTGTGGACGTAATGGTCCATCTGAGGAAACGTTGAAGAGAGTACGATTTTTGGGGATAATCGAATGTTTTTGATGGGGTGAGTAGGAGTTTCAGATTGATAGTTGGGGGGACCTGAATGGTTGTTGGTGATCAAAAAAAGGATGGTATAACAGTGGTTTTGGGGGCGGGCGAAAATGAGAATGGTAGGAAAGGTGATTGATTTCTGTGAAGAGAGAGGTATGTGTGTAAGTAATACTTTCTTTAAACACAAGAGTATCCATAAGTATACTAGAGTTGGTGTAGGTCGAGATGGTATCGAAGTGAAAAGTATGATTGATTTAGTGTTGGTGAAGAAGATGTTGAAGTATGTGTTATATGTTAAATCCAGTTAGAGGTTTGAGGAATGGGCATTTCGGGATATTATGTTGTTCTATGTAAACATTAAGTTAGGGGGGGCTTGGATGGAAAGGAAAAGGTGAATACGAAAGGAAGTAGGTAAATTAAGAGTGAGAAGTTAAGTGGGCAAGACAATAAGGATAAGTTGTAAGAGAGCTCGCAAGTAAAACGGTTGAATGTGAACAAGTTGATACTAAACAACACATCTGGGGGCAAATGAAGGAGCAATTGTTAGTAGTGCAGCAGAAGTATTTGGATGTTCTGAAGCAGGAAGTAAGATGTTAACAGTGAATGGTGAATGAAAGAGATGATGAAAGGGGTTAAAGGTAAAAAAGAAGGCGTGGTTGAATGTACTAAAAGCAATGAATGAAGACTCAAAAGAAAGATGCTTGGAATTATATAAGGAGATAAAAAGAAATACTAAAAGGGCATACGTAGGAGAAAACAAAGAGGTAAATGAACAGTTTGGAAAGGAGGATGAATGGGGACTCTACAAGAATAGGAAAAGCTCTTCTGGAAGGAAGCGCGAAAAGGTTTAAGAATGAGAACAAGGGAACCTGCTTAAAATAATGAAATAGGGATGGTGCTTTTGTAACTGATGAAATGGTGTGAGAAGGATGTGGAAAGAACACTTCGAAATTCTGCACAATATTAACAGTGAATGAAGAGGTGATAGTGAATGTGTGGGGTTTGATGGTGCAAGAAGGAATAGGTATTTTTTGGGGATGAGGTTATTCAGTAAGGAGGAGGTATGGGTAGAGTGAGAAGTTAAGAATGGTAACTCTGCAGGTATAGATGAAATTACTGGTAAATGATCAAGAACGGAGGCGAGATGGTGATGATTGGGATTTGGAAGTTGGTGTAATAAAGCGTTTATAGAGGTTATGAAGGATTAGAGGAGAGCGGTAATAGTACCCTTATAAAGGGTAAGGGAGATAAGGGGACCTGTAGAAAACTTATAGGGGAATAAGTTTATTGAGTGTTGTAGGGAAGGTATATGCTGTAATTCTTTGGTCGAGAAAGAGTGCGTCGAGTGATGAAGGACTGATTGGTGAAGAAAAAATGGTCGTTTAAGGAGTGGTAGAGGATGTGTGGATCAAATCTTTACAATGATACACACAATGATTGTTATAGGGGAAGAAGAAGATAAATTGTATTTAGGTTATGGATTTTGCAACAGGCGTAAATAGAGTTAATAGGGAAGGTTTATGGCAGGTGGTTAGTGATATACTGGTTGTTTGGTGGTAGGCTTCTGAGTGGAGTCAAAAGTATGTATGAGATAGTGAAGCGTGTGTAATCGAATAAATGGTGTCAATGGGTGATTGGTTTAGGATTCAAACAGCTGAAGTAAAAACACGGTTGTTTGTTATGTCTCCTGGTATTCAATTTGTATATGATTGGGGTGGTAATGAAAGAATTCGAGGTGGGATGGCAGGAAATGGTGTTGGATGGTGTGAGAATGGAGATGAGTGGAGGGTGCCTACCTATTATATGCGAATGATTTGGTTCTGTGTGGTGAATCTGAAGAGACGTTTAGAGGATTGGTAGAGAGATTCTGGCAGGGTTGTAAAAGGAGGGGCTTGAAGTAAACGTGGATAAGAGTAAGGTTAATGGTTGTGAGTGAGACACTCCCTCAGTGTGAAGTTATGTTAGTTTGTGAGCAGCTGGAACAAGTGTCCTGATTTAATATTTAGGATATATGTTGGATGAGAAGGAACGGACGATGCCTGAGTGTAGTAGGAAATTGTGAATGGCAGAAGGTGGCTGGTGCAATTAAAATCGTTGGTGAATGTACAGGGATTAAGTCTTGAGTGTGCTAGGGTCCTACATGAGAAGGGTATGTTGTTACATGTGTTATTGTAATAGGTAGTGAGACTATGGTCTGGAATAGGAAGTATAGATCTAAAGTTCATGTTGTTCAGAATGGACAATCTTAAGTGTGCTAGGTGTGAGAAGAATTGATAAAGTGAGGAATAAACGTATTAGAGAGTGGCTGTGGTGTGAAGAAAGGGTAATAGAGAATAAATGAAAGTATGTTGAAATGGTTTGGTCATATGGAAAGGATTGACATGATGCCGGTTGGTTAGCGATGTAATAGTGGCGGAGTGGTGTTGGGAACCGACCGGCTGGGCGACGAAGAAAAAGTGATTGAGTCAGTAAACGAATGTTTGAAGGAGAGAAATCTGAGTGTGGTAGAGGCGAGAAGAAAGGTGTTTAACAGGAGTGAATGGTGGGGATTGTGAGAGGGGTATGGTTGTGGCCACCTGGCAAGGATGACCCTACTCATCTAACGATCTACGCATACGTGAGGTCCATGCTGTCCATGGAAGCTTTAGGGTGGAGTTTCTGATGCGATGAGTTCTCCATAATTAATCGTACTGAGGGAGCGTAGAGGCTAGGCTTTTTCTTTATCGCGCTTATGATCCAATGTTCTCCTACTGTTTCTTTTCCGATGCTCGTTGCGCACCTTAACTCCCATTCTTGGGAAAAATAGAAGGCAGAATAAAGAAAAAAAAAAGATATTAAATATATATATATATATATATATAATATATATATATATATATATATATATATAATATATATATATATATATATGATATAATATATAATATTATACTATATATAGTATATATATATAATATATATATTATATATATATATATATATATATATTAATATTATATAATTATATATATATATATCTATATATATGATATAAACTATATTAACAATCCCTATCCAGAGTAAGTCTATTTTATGGTCATAGAGATACCCTGTACTATTATTTTTTCGGGTAACGAGTACCGTTAAAAAGGTCTATAAATAGACTTTCTCATATTAATATATTATATATATAATATTATATATATATATTATATATATATATATATATATATATATATATATATATATATAATATATATTAATATATATATATAGTATATTATCTAATCTAACGTGGTAAATAAGAAGGATTTTTCCAAGAATTAAGAGATAATGAATTAGAGAAGAGAATAAGAAAAAAACCTTTGATGGTAATGGGAGGTTTAAATTGGATTTTCTAAGATACATTAGCTATAGAAAAGATTTCCATCAAATAAATTGATCAATTGATAAAGAAAATGTTTCGAGGCACTTAAAAGAACCCTGTTTTCTTTGCCAAAAAAATTCAAAGTACGATTGCTCCAATGTCCACTCATACTATCAAATATTTGATGCTGGTTGGCTGTTTTCTAAAGCAAAATGAAATGTGTAAGAC
>JABUQX010019305.1:27500-30208 GCA_015478945.1 Trachelipus rathkii | reverse complement strand
TACATGTGAAGCTGCTTTAATTAATAAAGTTTCCCTTCGAATTTTTATGAAATGTGGTTCGAATTCATTAATCGAATGTAAATGGAGGTGGAGGCAAGATAATCGACATGATCATATAATATATATAATATATATATATATATATTATTATATATATAAAATATATGTATATATATATATAGATATATATGTAAATATATAATTATATATTATAAATATATATATTAAATATCTTATATATGATATATATAATTTAAAGCCTAATTTGTTGTTCACTCGAAAAATAGGGCATGAAAATTTTATCGCTTAAAAAAATTCCAAAATTTAATTTTGCTGCGAATACTTTTGAATGTAATTTTGGTGAGTTTTTTTTTTTTTTTTTTTTTTTTTACATTAATTTTGAGTGTAATAAAGCAAAAATTCCCCCTATTTTTAGAGTTATTTGAGAACCTTGTTTTTTCATTATATACTTATTCTTGATATGTGATATTTACAGAGAGGAATTTGTTTAATTGTTTTAAATCTTCTGCTTTATAGGAATAGCTATATAGTTTTGTATATATTTTTATTGCCTTTAAAAAATATTTAAATTAAAAGAAATTTCTTTGATCTCATGACAGGGATATTGTTATTATTATATTTTTCGTAAATTTAAATTTAAAAACAAAGTGTAAAATATATTTAAATATAAAATTGAAAAAAAAAATTCTTATGGTAATGGAAGTTCTGAAAGAGAATTACTTTTTTATTCCCCCCCCAAGTTTTTCCTATTCGAAACATATATATAATATATATTTATATATAGGGAATATATATATTTGTATATAAACAAATTAATATACGATACTATTCTAGTATATATACGTTAATGTTGATTATTAAATTTATATATATATATATATATAATATAATATATATATATATATATATATATATTATATATAATATATATTATATATATATATATATATATATATATATATATAAAGAGAGATGCTATTGCAATTGCATTTGTGTGTATATAATCAGAATATAATAATACATATCCAATATTGATTCATTAAAATTTAAGGAAATCTCAAATCTGGCAATCTATATTCATGGTATTTTTCCATTTAAATCTAATCATTTAAATATTAATTAGATATTTCAGAATATAAAAAAAAAATTTAAATTTTATAGTTTTTCCGTTGTAAAATATTTCGATATTATGAAAGGGTGGCCAAAAACGAATGGGAGTTTTTGTTTACACTTTGTTTTCAAATACACAAAGTTCTGTGTATCGGACAGAAGAATATGGCTTTGTTTTCGGGTTTTTTTTTTAGAAAAACATTATTGGCCTTCCGAAAGTGTTAATGTGTCTCTGTTGCAGTGCTTGACTAAAGACGTTTGTGAGTGCTTGACGCTTCGGACCCATTGTTGTTTCATCCGAACAAGATCAACCGACGTAGATATTCAGCCTTTGAGTTGACAAAGCTTGCTAACTGGAGTTGAATTTAAATTTATCCGTAGTTGAAGGTTCTGGTTTGAGGACGAGAGTATCTGACACAATGAACATGTATGTTTCGCTCAAATACCGATGTTGTTCCTGGAATATTTGGCCGTACGGTATGCAAAAATTTGATCTGAAACCGACAACGAAACATTTTCGTCGAAAAATGTTAAATTAGTTTAAGTTATGGAAAAATAAAATGATTAATAGATAGGGCTAGATTAGTAAATAGCATGTAGATAGAAGATTAGATAAGATAGATAGAATTAGATAGATAGATTAGATGAGATAGGATAGATTGAAAAATGAGAGCGAAAAAAACCGTAAACCAATTACAAAATGTATGACATATTTAATTTAAAACAGAAAATATTAACATACAACAGTTAAGTATTTTTATAGTTCTAAAGATATTCATTCTCCTTAACAATACTTCCTTTTCCAATTTAAGTTACCATCGGATATTTTTCATTCTCAGTGTATCAAACAGCATATTGAGACATTCACAACTACCTTGTAGACATTGTTTCTCGAGGAGTGTAAATCATGAGAAACATGCACAGAAATCCTTAGAAGTAAAAATCCAATACCTATTTCCTTAAAACTTATTCTTAGAATTTTATAACAACTTAAAAGGTTTACCTATACGATCCTCGGTTAAGCATTCACTTTCAATATTCTCCAATACATATACCCATGAAAGAAAGGAAAACCGATTTGTTCTTCGATAATTAAATTTTCATCCTATTAGCTATAATTAGGGTGCTCAGGGGAATTCACTTTGAAAGGGAAAATTTTCTTCGTATTAAGAATTAGCAGAACAAAGTCAAGCTAACAATTGTAGAGTGGAAAAGTGTTGCTAAAGGAGGGGGTGAGAATGTTTATCTCAAAACTTTTTAAATTACTATAAAGTTTCAACAACAAGTATGTTTAGATGACTTTTATTTCAGTTATTAATAGAACGTCCAAACATATATATAATGTGTAAAGGTTATAACTTAGTAATTTATTCATATATATATATATAATAATAAACATGTTTCACGTATAGAGAGATAGGAATATATATAAATGATATATAGTACTTATCAGAAATGCAATGAGCAACCTAAAATATAAATATGCCAAAAATATGCAAGGAAACAGCACACAATCATTGTTTCATGTTTACATGTAGAACGTTTCACATAAATTAAGTCAATACTACATCTATATA
>JABUQX010019305.1:0-22500 GCA_015478945.1 Trachelipus rathkii | reverse complement strand
AAACGCTTTCGGAGGAACGAAATTGCCTTGATAAATGGGAATAACCATGTATAAACAACTTCTGTTAGAGATGTAGCAACATATATAAATAATCACAATTTATCCACATGTTAACAAACAAAATTTACTCTTGAACACCAAACCAAAAGGATCATTATTGTTTCGTAAAATAATTATACTTCATACTTTATATATATATAAACAGTACTATATAATAATAATTAATATATACTATAAATACTAATACTATATAAATAACTATTATATTATTCAATTAAATATTGCGAAGGACTGTATTACAATATTTAACTTTTAATCAATATATATCATATAATCAATAATATATATATATAACTGAAAGATGTATAAATAATATTATATATAAATATGTAATAACATATACTATATATATATATACAATATATTACTAAATAAATATATAAATATATTATTAATAAATACTCATATATATATACTCACTATACTATAAATATATATATCAATCAAATATTATAAATTATATATATTAATATATAAATAACACCAATAAAAAATATTATAAATATAATAAAACATATAATAAAAATATAATTTAATATAACAAATAAACAACAAAATAATAAACTTTCATAATTATAAAAATATATAATTATATACATAATATAAAGGACCTGTGTTTCTTTTATATTTACGGTTAAACCTATAATAACAACAATAATAAACACAAAGGAAGAACTCTACACAATCTATAATAAAATAAAATAATTAGATAACATATTCTATATATGTATATAAATCATAACATGAATTATTAGGATTTATATTTATAAATCATATTTCATATATGATACTAACATTATATTATATAATTACATATTTATATACTAATATAATATATATAACATATAATAAAGCAACATATTATCATATACTAATATATATAATAACGTATAATATTTAATAAATTATATATAATATATTATTAATCAAAATAAGTATATTAAACAGGTATATAATAATAATATGGAATTAATATATATAATCATATTTAAAGAAATCAGTTAATTAAAATAAGAAAATATAATAAATAGAAAAAACAAATTTAACACTTATATTGAACCAAATGTGTTATTATCTGAATTCTTTTTAGAGACAGTGAGGAATAATTTCTCTATTCGCTTTTTTATTATTATTATTCAGATTTTTTCTCTCTCGAAGAATGCCATAATTTAAAAAATGAATCATACCAAAAACAGACAATAATAAAATTTTTATCAAATAATATTAAAGATTTTAATACAATCAATTTAAAATATGAAGAATGTAGTAAAACATTCTCATCTTTCTGCGATCTCTCTATCTTATATCTAGTTATATAATATAACAATAAACTTACAAATATAATATAATATATATATATACTCATCATATAATATACACTATATAAATATATTAAATATATTTATATATTCATATACAATTCATAACATAACATAATATAAAAATATATAATATAAGTATCCATCCTAATTTCTTAATAATAGATATACTATAGGACTAATTATATACAATTAATATATACATTTATAAGTAATAATAAAATTATTTAATAACTAGATATATAATCTATAACATACCAATAGATACACTAACTATCATATTGTAAATAAATATAATATATTCATCATATATCAATACCTCTCAATAACTATTAATCTATTAATATACTAAATATACTATTATACTCATACTAATAATATATACATACTCTACTACTACATATATATTATATTATATATATTATATAATATCTGTGTACTCTCAATCAGTTAATAAAAAAATTTTCAAAATAAAAGCTTCAAAAACTTCTGTATAGGCGAGAATCGTTCCATCGAAATATGTGTAAAAAATAGTCGCATTAACAAATATTTTAGAAATTTGCAATCGTTTTCACATTCAAATAAACTTTAACGGCGTTGAGATAAGCCAAAACATATAGTATCATATTATTCTGCTATAGAAGTAATAGTAATGGTCAATCGGAAAACGTTTCTCAATAAACTGTAAAGAAAGAAAACAATACAAAAGTAAAAACACACAATTCACACACACACACATATATATCATTATATATATATATATACAATACCCTAATACTAATACTATAATACTATATATACTATATATCTATTTATATATATATATCTTATCACTCTTCATAACTATATACTATAATATATATATCTCTTTAGATTAACCCAATTTAACTATTGTGACAATATTTCTAAACTATTGATAAATATATTTAATTTTAAAATTGGCAATTTGTATATATATTATATATACATTATATATATATATACATATATATATTGAAATATTATATATATATCTAATTATATTATATTATATATATAGTATAATAAACATAATAATAATATATATAATAAATCATATAATAACATAATATAAAATATTAATATATAATATATATACATATTTATTAACCGATAATATAACACTTAAATTATCTTTATCCCATCCTATTCTTCAATTATATTTTCCTATTCTGTCGATCTGTAGATAATGGTTCTATAAATATATTATAAATTATATTATAACTAAATTAAATAAATACATATATATATAACTAGTATAAATATTTTATAGTCCGTTGTTTGTCACCTTAGGCAATTGCTACCTCCACTTCAATTTTTCTGTAACTTGAAGATTTACTGTTTTCAATCAGTGTGTTTATTATCTCTATTCGGAGACGAAAATTCTTTTGAGGTTTTAGGTAATATAACGAAATTCTTATTGGAATCTATTTACTCTTGAAGTAAGATCACGATACGTATATTTTTCTATATATTTTTAAATTTATAATAATAACATTGAAAATTTAATCCTATTAATTATATTTCTAAAATTAGCATACACATCTCAAAAATAAAAAATTTTTACATTTAAAACATTTTGTTATACAATTTTTTATTTTATCTTTTTATTTTTTTATCGTCATATTCGAGAAATATATATAAACTACTATAATCATATATTATATACAAATACTATACTAATATAACAGTATATTAACCTACTAATCTACTAATATAGGATAAATATATATATATATTACTATATATATATATATCATACTATATATAAACGATATTTTATTATTTTTATATGATTACAATTTATGTTTTAATTATTGTAATATAATTTCTTTGTCCTTAAAATTATATTTCAAACTCAAATATAAGATTATTGTATAAAATTCCGCCGGGAAAATCTGTATTTCAATCAAATATGTTCCACTATTATATATATTATTACCTATATATAATATATATATATATATTTAATATATATATATATATATATATTATATTACTATTATATATACATCATATATATGAGCATAATTATATAATAAATTTAAATACAAATATAATATAAAATATATATATTCAATATTATATATAATATTATATATTATTACTAATATATATATATTAATATAATTACTATATATATTATATATATATTATAAAATTAAATTAAATACTTATATATATATATATATATATATATATATAAATAATAAATATTTATATATAATACATATAATAATCATATTTATATATATATATATATATATATATATTACTATTCTAATATATAATCATACATATATATATATATACTCATACTAATAACTAAATATAATATATATATATACTTATCAGGGATGTGCCGCACTCTGGGTAGGTTACAAGTTAGGCATTTATATTACTATTATATTTTTTTTAATAATTTCTAAATAATATAATCCATAAAAAGTAATTTCTTACAGAGTTGATTTAACTGAGAAAATATTTTAAACTTTAAAATTTCATTTCACCATGTAAAAACAAAAACATTTTTTGCTTCTCTGCCGCTTATGGCTTCCTATATTGAACTTGGTTTACATGGACGTTCGGTAATTTTCATTTTTCAATTGCAAATAAATGTTTTCTAAAAAGCATTTTCTGAGAATATAATATTTTTTCGACACGCTCACTAGCTCCAAGTAGTTTGGAATGAATATCGTCGGGCGGAGGATTTCTCTCTCTCTCTCTCTCTCTCTCTCTCTTATAATATAATATATAAAATTATATATTATATATCAATATATATATTCATACTTATAATCTTATAATATATTACATTATTATATTATATACTCAACTATACTATATTATATATAATATATATAATAAATACTATAATACTAGATATATATAAATTATTAATATAATATTAGTCAAAACTAATATATTATATATTTATATAAAACAAAGTAAATACTATTATATATACTAAAAATATTATATAATAACATAATTACTATATATAAAAAAAACAAAATAACAAATAACAAAAAATAATCATCAAAATGAAAGTTAAAACGATAACATAAATCAGATCATTCAAGTCAACGATATGTACACTTCTTTCTTATTCCCTATTATCTTAACTAATCCAAGGTCAATACGATGGTATTCATTTGATTAAACATAACAAAAAAATTCTATATACACCTATCAAATACTTACCAACAAGTTACATCAATCAGAAAAGCAATCATACGTAACCTGCACAAAGAATATAAAGGTACAAATGCAACCTAACAACACGGCGTGAGTAATAACCACTACAATCCTGAAAATTCCCTACTTATCACAAGGTAAGTACTAAACAGTATACAAATACCGATATTTTTCCCACTTTCCCCCGGTATATTCAGCAAACAAGGCAAAGACGTATTATCTTACAAAATCCTCAACAAAAGTGACCAAATCTATCAAAGATACCAAGCATCTTTGAACTATGATTGACACCTATCTTCATCAAGTGTCAGTCGTTCATCACTATAACATCATTGAACTATTAATAAACGTAGACATTACAAAATTCTCAGGCAAACCTAACATTACTCAACAAAAACTTAACCTGGGCTCACGTTTCTAACACATCATCGTCAGTTACACAGTATATCTTACAAAACTAATCATTTCTCTAACCAAATCAGGTTAACTCCTGTCATAGTAATATTTAAAATAACGTACCTAACTTACGAATAACAGTTTCAATTAAACCAGAGTATCTAATAAACGCAATACATCACCTCTCGAAGAAAACCCAAGGGTTTGGGCCTCAGCCCTTCGGGCTGAGCTCAAAACCCGCTTACACCCCTTCGCGTGATCCCCTCTCAGGGTTCACACCCTTTCAAGGGGCGCTTATACCCCTATTATGTGATATTTTCAACTCTCGTAAAAAAGTTTAAGGAGCCTTACTATCCTCCCAGATAAACTACAGTGCCGAGGGAGCACGTCCGTCTCGAGTATTTTAATAAGAATAACTGTTGTTAATTAACACGTATATAAGTTTAGGACGTATATATGATTATAAATATATTATAAAAATATATATAGATAACGTATATATATATAATATATATATATTACTGTATTATATATGTTTAGAGAAATGATTAAGTTTGTAAGTTATTTAACTGTGTAGTTATTAACTGAGACGATGATAGGTTTAGTAAACGTTGAGTCTCATAAGGTTAATTTTGAGTTGAGTTATAATTGTAAGTGATTATTTAGCTGAATAGAATTATTTAGCTTAACTAACGTTATTTCATGTTCAAATGATGGTATATTAATATATATATAGAGTATCTAGATAGACGAATGTACACTTATTTTATTGATTTGAAGATAGTTACAATTCATAGTCAATAGCTGTAATATATGATTAAGAAATTGATACCAACTTTGTTGAGGATTTTGTTAATGATAATTAACGTCTTTATTAACCTGTTTGACGATATCGGGAAAGTTAGGAACTATATCGATAGTATTATTGTATACCTGTTATACTTACCTTTGATAAAGGGAATTTCAGGATGTTAGTGATAATTACTATTACGCGATAGTATTAGATTATAGGTATTAGCACATTTGAGTTACCTTAATTCTTAATCAGTATTAACGTAAATTATGTTAGCTATTGAGCTAAAATAACTTGTTGCGTGAGTAAGCATATTAATTCGTTATAAGGTCCATATATATTAAAGAACTTAATTTTTATATGTTATGTTTTTAATCCTCAAAAATTGCACTACTACGTATAATAATAATATGTAACTTGGAAAATTCAATAATAATAATCAATATAGATCCATAGGCGGTATTAGATCAGGGTAGGGCTGCAGGAGATGTTGATTTACTATGATTTACTTTAGTAGATATTACTGCTTTAAAATTACATTAAATACTTATATACTTTTATCATTAGTGATATTTATTCAAAGAACTTATATTTTTATATGTTAATATATATATATATCATGTTAAAATTTTGTTATTTTTTTAGTATAGTTGTTATAAATACTATTATGTTATATGTTTGCCTAATGTAATCCCGTGGTGATATATAGATATTTAGACAGGATATGAAAATTTTTATGTTAAAATTACCAAATTAAAATTAGTATAATAAAAAAAATAATGATATACTCAAGCATATATAATACTCGTTAGGTATTATGATGATTAGATCAGGTTATGATAAAATATTTTGTTAATATACGATGTTAAATGTAAAAATTAAAATAACTTAGAGTGAGAGCATTAGATAGAGATTATTCTTCAATACAAATAGACTAACAGTGGTATGCTATGCGTAATTACTCGTCTATGTACTGAAGTTGAGAGACTTTATACTGTAACTAAGGATGGCTAAGATAATATTTTATATGTTAATAGTTAATGTATTAGTGTGCGAAACGTATGGCAGCTTTGTGTACTCCGATTTGTGAGTTCGCCTGTTTTAAGCCAAGAGTAAATATATTCTGTTAATTATACGTGTCATGCTCTACTGCTACTCTTGTGTAGTTATTAAGGTGCGCATTAGAGAAATCTTCTCAAATCGTCTATTAGCATTATATATATTTACGATAGTTTATAGTTAATATATATATTATATAAATATAAACTATATTATTGCTTTTAATAGTATTATAATTAAATACGGAAATTGAAACTACGTAAATTATGAACATTGATATACCATAGACTATATAATATCGAAAAGTCATTGAAGGAGGGTGGGAGGGGTTTGATGATTTGATATATCATGATTTTACTGATCTATACTAGCTTTAAAAATCTAGTACTAATATTAATTATAACAATATTATATATACATATTATTAATATTTAATAAAAAAACTTATTTATATATTGATTATTTATCTGGGAAAAATTTTATTTATATATTTTTAACTAGTTTTAAAATGGTAAGCTTCAAACAAATAATTAGACACTAATGATATATTTAGTAATATTATTTGTATAAATATTACCTTTAGTTTCACTATTATAAATTAACTCAGTTAAAAACATTTGGTGTAATATTATATTCATTAATAAAAAATAATATGAATAGTGGTACGTTTGTTTATTAGCTCAATGTTAGTTACTCTACTGGTGTTAAGGGTGGAACTTTTTTTTTAATGTTAACTGTTTATATTAGGGGAAAGTTGTGTTAAGTTATGTTGTGAGTAATAGTATAGAAAGCACACTTTAAATTCAAATATTTTTTATGTAAATATCATTCTAATAATGTATGAATAACAGCCACTTGACCTAAAAATTATTCGCTGGTTAGTATAATATATAAAGAACTCATATTTTCTAGTAGCTATATAATTATTTATCCGAAACTGCATAATAACTACGAGAAATATGCTAATAATAACGTTAATTACTAATTATTTAATAATGTGAAAATAATAACATTGAGATAATAGTATGATATTAGTAATAGTGAGATATGCTTTGAAAAATAATGATTGTTAGATAAGGTTTAACGGTTTTGTACACTGTGTATAGGTACTATATACTATGTTGATAAAGTATTTCATTAATCCTGTCAAAATGCTCTCAAATTTTATTAATTCATGCGTAAGAATGTTTAAGGTTTGTGAATCATATTTTTATGTGAGCATTATATAATATTCTTAGATATCGTAATGCTATATTGTTATGACTTTATAGTGTGTAAAACAATGTTACGTATATATTATCATATATATTATATTATGTTTATTATAGTATTAATATAATAATAATAAAGATAACTTATTTTTGTATCTATATTTTATGTGAGTATGCTAGTTGTTGAGTTTTTGAGCTTGAGCTTAGCTTATATAGCTAGTCATCTAGCTGTGTATTGTTTAGTATTAGTTTGATTGTTATGTGAATGTGTTGTATAAGTATGTTTATGATGTATATTATCATGTTAGTGTTGTTATGTATTTAGTGAGTTGTATATTGTTTAGTATTGTTATAGTAGTGTATGTAGATTATGTCGTGTGAGTCTGAGTGAGTATTGAGTAGTGAGTGTGTGAGTATCCCAATAATAACGAGTAAATATATATACTCTTTTGGCTACTTTGATATTACTAATCTTATATTTATCGTATGCTATTCGTTATTCTGTTTTAGCTTTCTTACTTGCTATTGAGTTTGAAAAGAATAAGTAAATCTCATTACCTATTATAAGAAATATGTATTATACTAACTCTTATTTACTTCAGTTGGATATTTTTCGCCATGCTGAAATGATGACATCTCCCCGCGTACATCTCTAACGCAAAACTGTTATGTATTTTGCTTATTATTCTTTTTGTTACTTGTGTATCTTTTTGTTCCATGAATATAATTTTGTTAAATATTATAAATTTCTTTTGGTATGAGTAAATGACATTGTGTTTGTTTTATAGGTTTTTTTTCATATATATAATAATGATAATGGTTTTGATAATTAATACTAACTAATAATAATAATATAACTTTTTTGTTTAAAATATATTATGTCATAATTGTAATAAATAATAAATTAAATACGTCATATGTATTATATAGAGATTAATTGCTGAAAAAGTATGAAATAGATTACGCTTTCTGCATGCAATGTTTAAGTTTACTTTTACTGGTGTTATATAATAAGTGTGGAATAACATTTTGTTATAATTATTTAGTAAGTTATAATTATTTAATTATCAGTACGTTAAGTTTGTGTAGGTATATTTGTCTAGTATTATCATATTATATTTATTTTCATTATAGTTATCAGTTACGTAGCCATGGTGACTAAGAGTTGTTTGTCCAGAATTCCCGACGTCTTTAAATTTTCAGAGAATGCACCTTCGAAAACATACTTGATTTTCTATGAGAGAACACCTTATGTAGAAGAATTTAAAAATTTAGTTTAGTAATGTGAAGATTACAAAATACGACTAAGGATCTAATGATCCGTGGAGAACAAAAAGTTTTTGTAGGTATTGCCTAAAACCTTTTTAAGCGTCTTAGAATAATTAAAATCAGGGTGTCAGTGGTGTAGAAACTCTAACTCGTTCTTAGATCTAATGAGAATTTCACAGAAGTAATTGTCTTGAAAAAAGCTTTCTAAGCTAATGGTCGCTTCCCCCAAATGACTTTTGTGAGAATGTTATTACACCCTTCTGGAGCTGATATATATATATTTATAATATGTGAGGTTTATAATAGTAGGGAATTTATTTTAAGTTAACAGTATTATTGTTGAGGGTATAGTTTATATGGGTATTATAGTGTTCTTGTTGTAATTATTTATCTTAAGTGATTTCATATAGTTACTATATAGTATACTTGTATATAGTGGATTTATATTAGTGAGGATATAAGTGGAACTTTATTAACGTTTAAGTAGAGTTAATATTCTATTGATTACAGTCATTGATAATATAATCAATCAATATGGGATAATTTAGATTAAATGTACCATTATATAATTAATATATAAATATACGTATATAATTTAAACTAATTTTATTATATAGAGATATTCTTGACAAAGTGTGAATAGGTACGTAATTTGTGATTAATCACATACCATGTTAGTTATACTTTACCTGTTAGTATAATATATTAGTGAATCATTTGTGTTAATTATATAAAGTTAGATACCTCTTAATTTACTGAACTTATATATATCTATAGGTATTTATTAGTTGTCGTGTATCAATTGTAATATATATATATATATATACTCATGAGTGTGAAGTCTCATATTTGAATTAACTTATATATATAATGTTTTTGACCTTATTATTTAGTGATTGGGCTAAAACTTTATTTGAGTTTACCGGCGTGTGAGTACTTATTTAATTGAACCGTGTGTCTAGTTGAACTGCAGTTGCAGTAATAGCACGTACTAACGGATTCTGTGTTGTGTATAGATATTTATTTTGTATCTATTAAATTACTATGAAGCATAGTTCTCACCTGCGCTACGTTGAGATTATTTTAATAGATTGATCATCTGTGATTCCATCACTGTCTACAATTAACAACACAGGTAGCCATCATTCGAGGTTGACAGACTTGCTGCTGCTCTGCAAATAACCAAATTATATACATGCTTGCATCTGGGTGAAGAACTTCCTGAGCTCTAACTTCTTTAATAAAGTATAAAATAATAATGTAGCAAATCTTAACTAGGGCGTCGTCCCAGAGTTTCGGCTTCTCGCATGTGATAGGTATTTCCAAAAAAATACATGTTCATATGTTTATATCGTGTATCCGCTTAAGTTACATTCACTCTGGCTTTGATAATTATGGAGTCGTGTTAGCCGAAAGAGTGCTTAAAAGTTATCCGCAATTGGCTTATCGAACTGAGAGGTACAGCGTAATGTCGTATTGCGAGTATTTTACATTAACTATCGCATATATATATATGGTTCCAGTGAATGGTGACATCTAAACCCCTTGTTGAACATCACATTTCTGCTCCTCTACTTCTACACTCCGTTCCTAAATTGTAACTTTCAACATCAATCAATCTTAGGTTATACTGGACACACATGCACATTCTATAGGATTAGCAACAGGAGTGCTAGCTGCCTGGATGGATTGATACGGATAGCAGGGAGTAAAACATTGACATCCCGAGTGTGACCAAATTCGTATTAACTCTGATATACCATCTCACATAAATATTTTCCAACATCACAAATCAAAATGATGTGCAAATATGAGTTCTACCATACCTGAGCCTAGCAGACAGGATGAGTGGTGGAGTGTGATTGTGGTTGTCGTGTGATTTTATTAGCAGGTATTATATTAGTAGAGTATTATAATTTCCTTATGGCACGTTGTTATCGAACGCGTCATTAGGGCACATAATTTTTGGATTTGGTAACAGGAATCAAAAAGATTCCTTTAATAATTATTTTCGGAGAACTATTCTTAAATATCTTTAGGTATAAAGGTATATCTCAAAGATAAACATAGATTCAATGATAGAGAGTACTACCATATAGCGTTGGTTTTCCTCCTTGTGCAATAGAGATAGAGATCTCATAGATTTTGAAGGCACTCGTATTCTATTTGTATACCAAGTAAGGTCAGAAAAATAAGAGATTGAATTTACATTCTAAGTTGTTTACATGACAAAAATATGACTGAGAAGTCATAGGATTGACTGAGTGACTATATACAAACGACGATAATATTCAGTGGTATTATATTCCAATGTATACTATGTGATTAGATGATAGAACTGGCTCCGAGTTGGCAGTCCGGAGTCACTCGGCGCAGCCGCAGTGTGTGATCTGCGAAAAGCCTCGGAGGTTCTCGCAAACGCTATACATACTAGAGGGATTTGCTTCTTAAATAGCGAGAATATGCTTTGCTAGTGAGGTTCTCTCATGTGAGAGCTACTAATTTAATTGGTTATCGTTAACCTCTTTGGGAGTCTCGGAGCTACCGATGCATATGTGTGGTCTGAGAGATATCTTGGTTGTATTGTGCAGGATAATTCTCCATGTCCCTGATTCATTTGTAGATGCCGGAGGAGAAATCTTAGTATTGGGGTCAATGCTGGTGACGCAAACATGTCGGTGACTTCGCGGTGATGACTCTCGTTGATTGTCACCCCTTGGAAGTGAACATACATACTAGGGCTCTTCGGGGAACAAGGTCTTCTACGGACGCTCGCTCGCCAGTGACTCTCTGGAATAATACCACGAAAAAGCGGGAGTGAATATAATCTCACTCTATCGCCAAGAAGGATGTAGAAGTTACATACTAAAATTATTATCATTTAGGAAAATGATAAATGATCGATTAACCTCGTTTAACTGAGTAGCTTGTTTTGCATGCACTATTAATTTTATTTATCAATAGGACCGCTAACTAATTATATTATTAACCATTCTTCCTTCGTTCTAAATCTAATATGAAATGTCAGGTACTTTATTTCATCCAGTATTAATAGTGGGCAAAGTCTATCTATTTTCTGCCATTATATTATAAAGTGACATCATATTGTCAGATGAAAAATAATAATTTATTTGTATATTTGATTCTTTTTCACTCTATTACTTGAGTATAATATATTGTACCAATAAAATATAGTCACTCATTCACACTTTGAACATGATTCTAGTTTCTTTTTAATCGTAACTCAAAGCTGTATTACTAGTGTCAATAATAGTTTTAAACTTTATCCTATCAATATTATATATATAACTAATTTATTCCTTATTAATATTATCAAACTTAAAAATTATAGCAGAAATTAAACAAAGAGCTTTATCTCCAGCTATATTATTATTATGCATTATATTGAAATTTTTATCTTATCTAAAAATTAATGTTATCTATTACTTATATCATAAGCATTTAATATACGCAGAAGGCGTAAGTTTTTATGAGGTGTATTTACTCCATATAGTGTATACGTTACCTAGCTTTGCACTTCATCTTTTTAATAATTGTTTAAATTATTCCGACTTCTATATTTGACGCTTGTCATTCATTCAAACTAAGTACCACACTACCAATTCCAACAACCTCGATAGCTAGCCAAAAAGGTATCACAATTTATATATCAATTCATTATCCATATGATATTAATGATGACCTTTAACTATTAGTAAAGGAAAATTTTATATTAACTAATAATTTTATGTCCGAATAGGTATTATAGAAATTAGATTATATATATCATTAAGTAGCCGTTATTAATATATATTATTTCAAAATGTAGAGATTCAATATTATATAGCCTTATTAAGTAAAAAGGGGGTCCTTTTGCTGTCTTTTCCTTCTCTGGCTATGATTCCTTATATAACCTAATATAATATATATTATATATATTATATACTATATATATATATTAATAATATATAATATTAGTATTATATTAATAATATAATATTATATTATATACTATAATATATATATATATATATATAATTATAATATAATATATATAATATTAATATATTATAAATAATATAATTAATTAATATATATTAAAATATATATATATAATATTATAATATCTTATTTTATAACATTTCCTTTTTCAAACTCTCCTCTGGATTTCATTCCTTAGTCGCTTGATATACTGAAAATTTGCATTTAGACTAGGCCATATGATTTATTTAATTTCATTAAACAATTATACGGAGGGAAAGTATTACACCAGATAATATTCTGTCATCAACCCAACTATTTTACCTCTACTTTTCATTAATAATTTGAATATTTCTTATTATTACTATAAATATTACACTTATTTATACAACATCTTATCTTTGAGTGAATTATATCAAACTCTTTCTATACCATTTATATCTATCTGAAATAAAGATGTATTCCACTAATTAACAGCTCAAACAATTATTAAAATGAGGGGGTGACGGGGAGAAATAGCTGATTATGCATATAAGGACAAAACTTTGACATTTAAGTATACTTACTTTATCTGCTTAAGCTAAGAGATATTTAAGAGAATGATTGGATTAAAATCAGCGACTCGTGAAATAAATTCTTCCGGTCTGTCGACTCCGGACCCGATTTTCATAGACACAAAATTCATACAGTCTATATATACATCAACCGCAACAAATCATATAGATACCACCTTCTGCCCTGTCCTTCCCTCACTAATATTTCTAATGTCAATTATAACTTATCGCTATTTGTCCCAATCATTGTTTATATTATATGTATGACACCTGTTATTTGAAACATCACAAATATACTATGCATTCCCCTTTAATCACAATCATTTGCAATCAGAGGAATAGGTCATTATACTCACTATTATAACTATAATCATATAGTTACTCAGTAATGATACACAACAGTCTATATCCCATTATAATGGAGCACTATAATAAATAACGGTCACTATTTACATCCTACATGATACATTATCTATATGGCAATAGTATTTTAAATAAAGAAAGTATAACTAATTTAAAGTAATTATCAGGTAAATAAACCAACAAAACTACAGGACAAATTATGGATAACTACATAGTAGCCATAAATTTTATGTATACTGTCATATGATAAAGTGTCATACAAAATTACAAAATATACTCGCATTCGGAGCGACTCTAATTGCATGATATGACTTCCTTGGTATAATACTCGGTATGATTAGTAACAAAAACACTACTTCTAGTGTCTTAGCTGCTGTTGATAATTAACACTGATTTAAAGGAGTTTGTTGTTTTGGCCAGATGACTTGACGATCGCTAGATCGAGGAACTAGCAGGAATGAGCGCTCAATACTCAGAGAGAACAAGATAGTACTTTAACCTATCTTCTATTGATAGTAATAGAGTACCATCTCCGCACAGATAGATTAGACGAGACTTTAAAAAAGCATGCGGCATTATATATAAAGAGTGTTTTACTACGCCACTTCGTCGGCATCACAGTTAATATATACAAGCACTTAAACTCTTATCATACTCATTGCGTCCAAAGGGCTCTAGAAATAGCTGGAACACAATTACGAAGGTTGAGAGATTGAAATCTATTCAAAGCACGCAATATTAGAACACTAAAATAAAGTTAAGACGCTAAACGAATAGGCTTAATAAATAAAAGTAGATAATAAATAATTCAATGTAACGGTACAATATAGTATTTTCTTATTTTATTTATTGCGAGATAATGTTTGTGAGCAAAAGATTCGAAATAACCATATAGTATCTATACCTAACCTTCAGTCTTGTTCTACATAGCATATATACCAACAAGCATGCACGCAACATCAGAATTCAGAAAATTAAAGTTTTTTTTACTAACTAACTTACACTAAATAATAAAGGGTAACATAAAGGTCACACTGTATTGTCATATAGCTTGGTTAAACTACATGCTTCCTTGAATGCTGTAACGCAAGACGAATGGATGAGAGTGAATTCCTCAAGCAGAATATCCAACATATTAACCTAATGAAAGGAGTAAGAACAATGAAATTAAGGTTTCTTAGTGTCACGAGAATGATGTTTATAATCTGATTATAAGAGAAGACTGAAAAGATGTAGAAGAATACTCTTATTGTTTCGATTATATTTTTTTATACTTATTTTGAGAAAACACAAAAAATCACTTGAGTGCCCTCCAGAAGTCACTAGAATGGAGACACAGTGTGCTACATTCACACTAGCAATTGAGGCTGAAACTTTTGCCAAAACTCATTTATTTATCTAGACAATTAAGAAACATTTGAAAGGTCAGAGAGCCTCATCATGGAGAAAACACATAAGGAACACGTAATATTCACAGCACCCATATTAGCAGCACCTATGACCGCCATCACGTTAATCCATACCTATACTATAAAATATATACATACTACCATAAATTACATAATAAGATCCATATAGAATCATATGACTACAATAAATGCTATAAATCATTATCAAGAGGACATAAGAGTATGAAGAGCAGTAGTCTATAATTACTTACTACTCATATAAATACTACTACATAAACAAAGGGATTATTAAGTTAGTAGTTATACTGGGCCCGGGTTAACTATAATATATATTAGGATACTTCTCACTCACTCACGTAAACAGTACAGTAGGAATACCAATTTCGATAAACATACTTTAAGGAAGAATTAATAATAACACCCAACATCAATCAAAAAATATCATAAATTACAGAATATCATTTGATACTTGAGCAGTAAAAAATGTATTATAAGTAAGAACGGATAGGTATATCAAAACACAAAATAAATATTTACTCCACGCAAAATGAGTTGTGAAGACGTGGAGGTAAGCCTTGATTTTATGAGGAAGAAAAACATATTAATTTGCACTTCTTTTTAAGCAATGCAGGATCAAGTGCACATGAATTCTTGAGCACATATGCTTTCCATACAAGAATTTATATTGTAAGAATTTATTTTCAATATATATTCTATTCCCAGGTTATATGTGATAGGGGTGTCAGAGAGTGATAGTTCTATATCAATAAAATTAATAAGTAATAACATCTAATTCTTTGGAGTGTGAACAAGGTATATAATTCTAAAGTTACCATGTGATGATATAGTGATATGAAATATATTAGAAAAGTCTCGATATATTATTTCAGATTGTCTCAAATTTCATTCTTCATTCTCTACTGCTGTTCAAGATTTTGTGAGGAGAATATATAATGAATGAAGAATAAGAATGAATGGCAAGTTTTCAATTAATGTAATATATTATAGGGAATATAATATGGAGCATGCAGAAAATTGACTGTGAAATGTAATAACCTAATGTCAGTTTCCGTGTTCTTTACTATATTATTACTTATTATGATTTATTATATGAATTCACTTATTTAAACCACTCATACATATGCAACAAATAGTGATAGTTTTCATATATTTAAAATATACTCCATTTTGACTTTTGACTTTATTAATAATTACTATAACAACAAATTATATTATTATTAAATTTGTGGAAAAGTATTCAACTTATTTAATGTATAAATTATGAACATGTATTATATGTTTTGAATATTAGTATAATATGAGTCAATAGACTATGTTTGATTAATTATTATCTATTATTATTCATAAATTATATAAATTTTGGCACTAATTAAGTTTACCCATTAAGTTTATAAAATCATATTATTATGCTTAGTGCATTCACTTTATTCATATAGGCAGGTAAGTATGAGCTATTTACTCTTATGTATTAATATAAATTAAATATTCATAGAATATATATCTAAGGAGCATTCGAGAATTAGTAAAGGAGAGTAGTATGATTATGAGTATTATAGATTAAAGAATCTATAGTATTTAGTGTGAGTGTGATGATATAAATATGATATATTATAATCAATTATTAGGGCGATTGGATAAATTGCATGGTGTGTCTTAATTATATTATTATTATGTGAGATGAATATTATATAACTCTAATAACTAGGTGATATGGAAGTAAAATCCCAATAATTTTGTGAAATTACATTATTAAATTGATTATTAATTAATTTACTATTATAATTATTATATATATATAATTAATTATTATTTATTAATATAAATTATTATTATTAATATTAATTAATTATTATATTATTAATTTAATATATTTAAATTATTTATTATTAATTATATATTTAATTAATTATATATATATTTAATTATTAATTATTATTAATTTTATTAATTATTATTTAATTTATTAACACAATGTTTACATATAAAAAAAAATTTTATTTTTTTCTTCTGAATTAGTTTTTTTTATTAGTTAATTTATTATCAGTTTTTCTAGGCAGATTATGTTACTAAATTTGTTTTTGTTTTTACTCATATAAGCATACGCGACCGTTATTGAGTGTCTATACGTTATATTATATATAAACGGCATGAAATTTAATTATTAATTTATAGGCATCTTTCTTCGTAATTTTTTGTAGGGTGGTATACCGCATGGACTGTGTAAATAAGCCACAAGTTTGGCCTTATGATTTTATATGAAGTATCCAATAGTCTATAAAGAACCCATTTAATTAATATTATATATATATATAATTATATAATATAAAATATATATATATTATATTATATATAAAAATATAATTATATAATTAATTATATTATAATATATATATAATAGGTAGTGAGTATCTAATATACCCTTACACATAACTTCACGGATACTATGGACATAAGGACTAATAAATCCAATAATGTGATAATACATTATTAATATATATATAAATAACTTCATAACAACTTCACATCTCGATTACAATTTATATATAGGTAAATGTAAAGAACTAGTATACTAATATCATTTATATATTTTATTAACGTACGTCGGGCATTGTAGTTATAATCATATAGTATAATTAAGGTATACTTATCACTTAATTTGTTTTGATGCTTACGTAACAGAGGGTTACGATCTTTAAACTTCCTTTTACGGGAAACCTGCAATTAATACTTAACCTGACTACAACATATACGTTGGAATATTAAATATCAATATATAGGTATACATCGGGATATTATAACGAATGGATCACTACTGACCTTCCGATTTAACCGACATGCGAATTATGTTTAAGTGTTAAACCTACATGTTCTATGTGCGAAGCGATAACAGAATTGGAAGTGAGGTAAGAAGCTCGTAACATAATTGTATCTATAATTTTCGAAAGAGCGAGTATACTCTCGACTAGATAATATACAATAAACCATTTATAAATTGCAAGTAGACAAGGTGTGAAAATCACCCACCGCGTAGCGCGATTTCACTCATAGTTGTTATGGCTGTGGCACTCATGACTCTTCAGTTCTAACAAACCTCTATCACGGCCCTTAAAAGATGTATTAGAATGGAAACCCCAGGTATGATTACGCCGCATACAGTGGCCACTCTGAGTGCTAAATTCGGCGAGTGACACACCTAATTGGACGTTAGCTGAGATTGATATTAGATAATGAAGACGACCTTAGCATGAAGGATAGGTAGGTGGACACGCTATATCAACTCCACCGTTAGCATAGCACTAGAGGCTAAAGACGCCACACGAGCAACATTGACACACTAGTTTTGCGCCACTATATTCATAAGCAATATCATTGGCGAGTACGCCATAGCGATTATCTACTATGATGATCTGCGAGAACGGTACTCTGCCATAAGGGTGCAATTATATCCTAACAAAATATGGAAAAGGGAACAAAGACAGGAAAGTAATCTTCCTAGTAACTATACACAGGATACCACCAGATATTCCCTCATCCTGAGCCCCAGTTCCTCATTAATGAAACTCCACTAATACAAGTATGATCCACCTGCATACCACTTTATAATTATTATTAGTAAGTAAAATATATTTTCTGTTGCAAGTCCATATAACATAAATATTAAAGTAAGATTAACGGATTGTTTCTCACCAAATAATATCGACTTAGCTCAGCATTCATATTTATAATAAAATATACATATATACAATTAATATAATCATTATATAAAATATATAATTATATATTAATATATATATAATATATTATATATAATATAATATATATAATAATAATATTAAATATAATATTTATATAATATAATAATATATATTTATATTAATAATATATATATATATTAATATATATATTATATATATAAATATAATATAATAATATATATAAATATATAATATATTAAACACACATCATATATTATAAATATGTTAGAAATACTAATAATATTTTCTTATTCTTGGAAAAATTTATAAACACTAATTGAGAAAACATGCTTTAAATATTACTTAAATATTAAATAAAAAAAAATTGAATAGAAAATATTAAAAGTAATTTAAATTGAAAATAGTAATTAAGACCTGGATGTGACATTCCGTAATGTTGAGTTATTCAGAGTATATATATTTAGGAAATTGGTACCAAGAATTACCAAATTACAAAAACAGCTGATTAAAATGCTCAATTTTGAAATTGTTATAAAAAAAAATGGAGGATCCGTAATTTCAAAAAGGTGCTTTATTTACTCACACGACATTTGAGACTTTTTATCGAGAGAAATTTATGAGTGAGGTATGTAAAGTGAAAATATGAACATGAATGAAAAATATACACACATAGGATAATTTAGATCTAATAGATAAAATGCACGATAACCAGTGAGAAGTATGGGAACATAGTGGCCATCCGCATGGTAGATAATGATATGGCAGCCGATATATATTTTGATAAAGAGAAACCAAATCGACATTGCAGGAAAGGATAAAGAAGATCACGAAAAACCGCACGTCTTGTAAATTAGCATATCATTGATACGGTTTGTAAAATATTTGACATTTATAATTCTTTCAAAAGCAATTTAAAATTTAATAAGATAAAAAAAAATCTTATATTATATAAAAGTCATTATATTATATAACGTCTATATCCTATTGTATACGATACAACTCTAACTATAACAAATGAAATAATATGAGCTAAATAAAACAGAATGTACTATAAAGATAGGGTATAATAGAACCTATATCATTAAATTCCTAGAACACTTAATAAATGCACACAAAATACTATCATTAAATATTGCTATATATCAAAATAAACAATCCAACTCTCAAGACTATCAGATAGACTCAGAACATATACTCGAAGGCTCACATGTTCTCTGTTCACACTCCAAAACTCTAATAAACTCACTCACACAGATTACCAATTACAAAAATCAAATGAAACATTTATTTTGTTAATACAATGGCAATTATATTATCTAATTATATTATTAATTGTTATTTTATTATCTTTCTTAATAAATTATTATTATCTAAGACAAATTATTATTATATAATTATAATATTATATTATATATTATTAATTATTAATTAATTATTCTTATATATTATTATATTATTTATTATTATTAACTCAAGGCACCCATGGGCAATTGTAAATCATATTGATACATTATTTATTATTGATAGATTTAATAATATTATACTCATTACTCTATCTATTTATAATATACTATCACACTCATAATTATATATTAAATCTATTATTATTATTATGTATCTCATTGATTACATTTTAGTATTAATTTTATAATATTATCATATTATTAATCATTATTAAATTATTAAAGATATTTATTATTAATTATATTTAATCAATTAGGAAATACTAAATATAATGCTACTCAATATCATATATTTATATATATTTAATTATTGCAAAATTTGATGATTATATTATATATAAAATCATCATTATTATACATAATTATGTCAATCTAATATTCCATTCACTATAATTAAAATAACATCTATTATTATTATTATTATTATTCAAATTAATGAATATTATTCATTATATTTATTACTTATGTTCTCGTGCAATTATATATTACTCACAATATATAATTAATAATTATTATCTATAATATTTATATAATGACATAATTCTACTATTATCTATTCATTATAACATATATATATTATAACTTATGGACTTATAATAATATACTCATCCATTATAATTCTAGTTTAAATAGTACATAAATAATTTAAGTAATATATATGATTAATATAGATCTATTTATTTATTATTCTATAATCTCTATTATTATTATTCGAACACATTAATTATTTTATCTATATTAATATTTATCATTATTATAAATTTATATATTATTCCTATTATAAATTATTAATTTATGTAATTATTAGTATTATTATTATTATTATTATTAATTCATATGTATTTATTATTTAATTATATCTTAATTTAACATTTCATATTATATTATTATATATTATATATTATTATTAATTATTATCTATTATTTCATATATTAACTTATTATTCTTCACATTATTATTATTATTACCCTCGTTTCTCAGTTACTTATTATTATTATTATTATTATTAATATTATTTATTCAAATTATATATATTAGGGTTATTATAAATTAATTAATTAATAAATATTATATATTAATATGGAAGTGATTATTTTATATTATTTATTAATTATTATTATTAATATTATCATTATTCACTATTATTATTATTATTTATTTAATATTATTATTATTATTATATTATTCAGATATATTCATATTATTATTGTTTATCTATTTATTTAATTATTATTAATCTATATATTTATTTATTCGCATATGATTTATGTATTAATTATTCATTTATTTATTATTATTATTATTAATTATTATTATTATTATTATTCATATATGAATTATTAAAATCATCTAACTGTTTTATTCCTGTAATCCTTTTCATGTAATTTATTTGCTAAATATGCAGTTTCGTTATAATTAAAATAATTGAAATTTATCACCTACAAACTAAATAAATGGACAAATAATTAATAACATAAATAAGTAAATAAATAAATAAATAAATAAAATAAAATAAATACAATTGTCCTAGGATGAAATACGCGACAAATAACTCGAACTTCACAATCGATAATAATTCCACCCCAACATAAAACCCAAATCACCGATGCCATTCGCTCAACATGAGCAATCAAATCATGAAGATATGCAATCTAACGTATCTTAACAC
>JABUQX010019304.1:0-12500 GCA_015478945.1 Trachelipus rathkii | reverse complement strand
TTGAGACACCCCACCGGAAAATTCTATCCAGATCAGCTAGATAGAATCGGAAAGATTAAGACGAGAAGCAATTCTAGATTTAAAAAGATAGGGAGCAGAATTGGAAATGAATTGAAAGAATGAAGGGGTCGAGTCATCCATATGAGTGGATAGAGTTAGATATGTAGGTGAGAGAAGATCATTAATGGAAAGTAGGAATAAAGTACGAATTAACAGAACCCTGAATTGAGTACGGAGTTGAAGAAAAAAGAAGAAGAAGTCGCCCCATCAACACACCGATATTGAGCGATTTTGAAAGAAAGCTAGAACTAGGTAAGCAAAGAGAAGGAGGAAACCCAAAGGAGGGGAGCTTGGAAGAGCAGTGACGCGTGCCATAGACTGCGGTCAAATCTTGGTAATGTCAAGACGCCCACCAAGCACGTCCTCCCGTAGTTTTTCCTAAGAGCTGAAAACCATAAATCGGTTTAGATAGGAAGTATTCGCCAGTAGACCTCGATGCGCCGAAGCTGTACAAGGCGATCGGAAAGAAGGGAATGAGTTCCAGAATGATTCCTAAGAAGTGAGAGTTGAGAAGAGTTTCCAAGATCTTAGATAGGATACAAGTGAGGAGCTCATACGGTGATAGTTAGAAGGATTAGAGAGGCTTTCCTTTTTTCGGAATAGGTTGGACAAATGTGGCCGGAGCTTCAACAACTGACGGAAAGTGTAGCTATTGAGACATCGAGAAATAGTTGCAAGCGAGGGGTTGCTGACGCACGAGAAGCACACTACAATAGCCTCAAAGACTTTGGGGGGAATGGCCATCCGGGCCACCCGCCTTCCTAACGTTCAATAGATTTCAGGATCACATACACCTGATCAAATGTAATCACAGGCAAAGGCATGAGATGGAGGAGAAAGAGGAATGCCAAAATCGTCCAGGGTTTGAGTATAAAAATACTAAGTACTGCATAGTATTTGCAAAATTTTCAAGTACAAAAGATGCAAGTATAAGTGCAAGTAAAGTACACTGCGTTTTAGATACTGCAAGTACAAGTACTCCAAAAATGTAACTTAAGTGCAAGTAACAAGTATTTTGTACTTGAACCTAAGCTGATACTATATAACAGTAGGGTGGAAACGAAACGGTTTCCCTAAAATTTTTTTTTGATTTGCGTTTCTAATAGCGGGCCAAAAGTTGCCTTTAGATTCATAATCAAAGATTACAAAATTTTATTGCTCTTCTACAACGTTTTGAGGTGCCGCAAAGAGCTTTAAAAAATTTGAAATTTTTTTTTTAGAAATTTAAATAAAATTCAAAATTTGGTTGCGTATCTTTTTATTAAATTATATAACAGTTGAACGACATCTTACAGCGAAAGTAATTCTATAGCAACAATAAAGTCTTCTGAGATTAAAAAAGAAAGACAGTCGGCACAAAATATTACGCACAATTAGAAATTGACTTTAGAGCAAATTTTTGTATTTTTCTCATTTTTTGCCAATTTATTACGCATTGTTAACACATGTTACAGTAATTTAAATAAAAGAAAATGAAACAAGGTAAATAACATATTATGTGGTATATGTATACAAAGATTCCTTTATAATGAGAACCAAAAATGTAAATTAATTAAATCCTTGATAAGTTTAATAATTTCCCAACGGTTGAAAATGTTTGTTTTTCCCTGCTTTGGCACATTGATTTTTTTTTTATTGAATTTTGGCATATTCTTTTGAGATACAATTTTTTCATTAATAAAACTTTCCCTAGAAGATGATCTTCAGACAGATAAAGATGACTCAGTAACTAGTTTAACAGCTCTTTCCACGGCTTGTCTGTGACATGGGAACCTGGGAAGGTCAATTAATGAGTTCTCCACAACAGTTGATTCTGAGGTTTCCGTAATGAATTGTTTAAGGGAATCATTGGAAATATACTTTGTTATTGGGGGCTCTGTGATTTCAATGTCATACCATGGGATCATATAAATGTAATCTTTAGCGTCAAAGTTGATATTTGGAATTGTAAACTTTCTAATTCCACCTCTACTCTCTGCTCTTGCTTTTAGAAGTCTGTGCAAACCAAGCTCTCTTATATGTCTGCGCTCATCACATAGCATGGACAAAGGAAATTTTCTGCAGCAGCAAAGTATCCGTTTCTGATAACTGGATCTATTATTTTTTTAAGATCAGTAGTTAGATAGCGTGAGTAAGAAATAAGCTTCCAGAGATGTTTGGAACCATTCGAGCATGAAGGTGTCAACTTAATGTTAAACCACACAGGTGCATAAACCTTTACAATAAAGTTAGCCAGAATTTGAAGGTCGTTAGTAGGATTTTCAGTTGCCACATACAATCGAAGTATTTGATTTGCTAATGTAAGCCATCTTGAGTTAGCAAGTTTTCCAGGGTTTTTCAAAGATAAATCCAACCAGCAGTTTCCACTAGATACAGCAATACACATTTCCATTAAGTACTTCTGATCTGTACTTAAATCATTTATATTTTCTAATGAAGGAAGGTTATTTTCAATTGGTAAAAAGGGTACCACAGAAAGCTCATGATAGTTTTGCAGATGCTTACCTAGCTCTCCTTTAAACTCATTGGGACCCTTAGTTTTCCCATCTAAAGAATAAAAAAGGTGGCGTAAAGGAAGTTCGTTACCATAGAATAAGCAAACTAATCATTGCAGTGATCTTCCTATTTTGTTTTCCAACAACGGAATCACACCATTATTGACTCCAGTATTTATATCTGTTCCATCACATCCAATCGCGGTAAAATTCAAAGGTTTTTCGTTATCTCGGAAAAACTCAATTATGCTCTCTGCAATATATTTTCCAGCACCAGATCTTGGTGTTCTATGGCCTAAAAACTTTGATTTTGGTTCTTCTATTAGCGAAACGTGCTCTTCTGTAGTAAGCATTTTATAAAACTTATTTCCTTTCTTTTCTTGAATAATTGTCTTGTCTTTCCTTCCATCGAAAAACAATACCCTATTTTTGGTTATAAGACTGACTGTCTTGAATGCATTTTTCAAGTTCTTTGATCTTTCTCGTCTAATTTTCACTCTTCTGTAGTAAGCATTTTATAAAACTTATTTCCTTTCTTTTCTTGAATAATTGTCTTGTCTTTCCTTCCATCGAAAAACAATACCCTATTTTTGGTTATAAGACTGACTGTCTTGAATGCATTTTTCAAGTTCTTTGATCTTTCTCGTCTAATTTTCATCCGATCGATTACTTTACTTTTGTCATCATTATTTATTAAACCTAAATCCTGCAAAGTAGCGCTTGCTACTGCTGCAGCAGCTCTATCAGATATTCCTCCTGTGCGATCACATATGGAGGTAACAGACGGCAGTTTAATGCGCATTTGAGCTATTTTATTGGTTTCTTGTAATGCTGAAAGACCTGCTAAATTTGTCTCTTCTTGTAAAAATTTCTCTTGTTCTTCATCACTAACAGTGAGCTTTTCTGTCACTTCTTCTTCTTCTTCCGTGCTGTCATCACTATCAGTAAACGTTGATGTCAATGTGATATTTTGTAAATTTTCTTGCAGTAAATTTAAATTTCCTCTGCAATTCTTTACTTTTTCTTGCATCTTTCAATAACAAAGCGTTTGTGGTAACTCTATCAATATTACCCATAACTATTTTCCTGGACGATCGTTGATCTTTCAAAATTAATGCTCTAAAAAAAGAACTTTCCTTTCTTTTTTACAAATACATTGTTGAAAGTCTAAACATTTGCAGGCAGCAATATCAAATAAGAGTTTAACATGTTCTTTAAATGTAAGAAGGTTTGAATTATGCTTTTCTGATTCTTTTCTTTTTATAGATCTTTATAAATTTCGGTACTTGTCATGATAAGCTTTTATCATTTGTAAAATTCGGGTATTAGAAACTACAGGAATAAAAGCTTTTTAACAGCTATTAATTTTCTCTTAAAATATAAGAGTAATTTTCATTTTACAGTGGATCCTTTAATGATGTATTGGTTTTTTGAGGGTACGTCTTACAAGATAGTTACTTATTGCATTACATCTGTATATGCGGGCAACATTATTTCTTCATAAAGTGCAGTTTAAAATGTCCACAAATAGACCTATCCACCAGTTGTCGAGGGTAAGTGGCGACAGGCATTTACACAAGTGATAAGAACAACGACACACACACACGCGCAAAAAGACCGGAGCACTACATGGACGCGGAAGGCGAACTGCAGTGAACTTTGCTCGTGAACTAGCGACTACAGCCAGGCTAACGAATGCACAATTGCACATTTAAACACAAAACTCCACGCAGCCCCAGGGTTAATTGCAAAATATAGTGTGTTACATGTGACCCTCACCTCTAAAATGAAAAAGTGTCTCAAAAAAGCGTGGTTACGAATAAAAAGCGATAAAAAGGTGCGAAACATGGGGAATGTGGATTTAGAGTGTGCAAATATAAATAGAGAGAGAGGTGAAAGAGAGAAAAAAAATGTAAAGTGATGAAAGAGGTCTGTGCGCACCTGCAATACATGTGCCATACCAGCAAAGGGAGGGTGGCGTGGTAACAGCAAAGCAACGGTGTGCCGCACTAGAGAAAGGAAAAAAAGGAAAAAAAAAAGGCGGTCCACTAAAACAGGGGGAGCAAACCGCGCACAAAACTTCGGGAGGCGGATAGGAGCAAACGAGAAGGAAACATAGGGGGAAAAAGCTAGGTGGGAGGACGCTGGCGGTGCAAAACGGAGAAGGAAAGGTAACACGGGAGGGGGGGACGCCGGCGGGACGCGAACCGGAAAGTGGGGGAATGCGAATCTGATGGCAGTGGGGCGGCGAGTCGTGAGGCGAGGTGGATGGTAGAGAACCAGGACAATAGTGGTGTGAAACAAACTAGGTGGCACCGGCCGATAAACAAACCATAGCGGATGAAAGACGGGAAGGCGCGGCGGGTCGGTTGAGCGGTCGCAGCTCAACAGCCGGTCATACTGCACGGCCTAAGTGTAGTATGGGCTGCGTAAATCCCTGCGTGAGAAGAGCATCTCTAACGATGGAGTAACTCACTAGAATGTCGTATATATAAGATTCATTTCTGATCTGGACTACTGTTTAGATACTGCGTGATCAGAGTATAATCTCATACTCTATCTGGCCGCGCATCAGTATCAACATCCCGGATCGCTCGTGAGCTCCCAGCCGCGTCGGCCTTGACAGCCACGGTATCAAGTAATCGTGTGCGACGTTAACCGGCTAGCTTCGCGCGACAAGCCATACCACTCGTCTCGTACTAAATGCCTTATGTTATTTCGTGCAGTCACGGATCAATCGCACGTAGAGATATCATCTCTCTCCGCGATCGTTGTATATCAAATGCTTGAACGCCGCGCTTGGTAGATCTCGTATGTACTGCTCCACGTCTGCGCATGACTCGCGGTAGTGTCCTAATAAGTATTCAGCGTCAAATAACGACTCTGCAGAGGAGGAAAGTGAGCGGTAATCGGGCAAATAGCGCAGGGGCGCGGCACGCTAGCGGAGAATCAAGAAATACAGAGCAAAGGCTGCCAACCGATAAGCAACCACGCGTCCGAGTTGTAGCCTCCCACCCAACGCGCCCCCCGTGCCGTTTAACCAGGTCTTCGAACGGATGGTGAGCACCGAAGGTCGGGGGGGCGTTCAGGTGGGGTGGCACGGCCTAAGAATGCCTAGCCTCCGTACGTCATACTCGAGGATCATTCGGCTCGGCGAGTTTGCGGCCAGTGGTCAAAGCCCTCACTAGACGCGACGAATGAGCAACTCCGACCCACCGCACTTATCTACCAACCGATGCTCCTCGTCAACCTCGGTATGACGACTGCTCGGGGTCCATAACCACTCGGCTTCATGTTTCGTACCCGAGGATGACATCGAACGAGCCCTTTGCTCCCACTATATTATTTTGCCACTTAATTATTAATATTATTTCTTTATTATTATTTATTACTATTATTTATTACTACTACTACTACTAACTACTACTACTACTACTACTACTAACTACTACTACTACTAATGATTAATATTATTATGTACTATTAATTAATATTATTATTATTATTATATATTATTTATTTTTATTATTAATATATTATTATTATTATTTCTCATTATATTATTATTTATTTATTATTTATTATTATTATTATTATTTATTACTACTACTACTACTACTTTACTTAACTACTACTAGTACTACTACTACCACTATCGCTTTTATTATTATTATCATTATTATTATTATTATTAATTATATTATTTTAGAATTATTATTATTATTTATTATTATTAGTTATTATTATTATTATTATTATTATTATTATTCCTCATTATATTATTATTATATAATATATAATATATATATATAAATTTTTATAATATATTATTATTGGGTATTATTATTATTATTATTATGTATTATTATTATTTATTATTATTAATTATGTATTATTATTGTGAAGTATATGTATTATTATTATATTATTATTTATTATTTTTTTTCGCTTTTATTATTATTATTATTATTATTATTATTATTATTATTATTATTATTATTATTATTATTATTTTTATTATTATTATTATTATTATTATTATTATTATTATTATTATTATTATTATTATTATTATTATTATTATTATTATTATTATTACTATAATACTCCAGCAAGTTTTGCTCTTTTAACGTGCGATTTAAAGGGCTTAACCCTTCCACAATGGAATTCTGAGAATTCCATCCACTAAACTCCTCCTCCAGTTGTAACTCCGTTTCCATGGTATTTTGTTTTGGCCACGCCCACTCCCCATCTTCTATACAAGCTAGTTGCAATTCCCCAGTCTCTATAATCTTATCTCTTTCGTTAGCCAATTCTGTTAAAATTATAGCCAATTTATTTTTAGCCTTCGAGACCAATTTAAACTCAACGTCAAAATTTGCAATGGCGTTCAATAAATTTATTTCCCGAATATTATGAACCTTTATGGCACTCTTTTTCGTATAAGCCGTGATTAACCCACTGTTGCTGGTACAGATGTAAACTTTCCTATTTGCAATTAAGTAAGCATATTTTTGTAAACTGTTATTGACGCATAAGAGCTCCTTAACCAGCTGTGGTAGTGCCACTTCCGCCTCGGTAAGTATGGTACTGTAAAGTGCGAAAATCTTCGTCTGATTGTTTTCTTCTCCCATAAGTGCGCTGGCTATAGTGAGCTCGCTTACCTTCGTGTATAATAGTAACTCAGTTTTTTCATCGGGGAACGACAATAGGGTGGCACTCACTATAGCCGCTTTGCTTCTTGAAATGCTCGCTCGGCTTCTACTCCCCAGGAAATTCTTTTATGGAGGCGGTTTTCCCTTCAACATTGTTTGTTAGGGGCTGCAAATTGGGACCGCTCCGACTAATTGTTAATCGGAAGAAGTTATATAGACCGGAGGAATTGCTCTAAGTTGTGTTGATAAATCTTGTTTGGCTCGCAACATCACCACTTGCATCGATTCTCTTCTCCTTTATAGGCCTAATTTCCCTTCTCGCTAATATTGAAACCTAGAAAATCTGTTTCTCCGACTGCAAGTACACATTTTTTGGGTTCATATAAATTTTCAATATACTTTAATCTCTCTAAAACTTTCTCCAACATTGCAACATGTTCTTTCAAGAGTCGAACTGGCAATTAATATGTCATCTAAATAAACAAAAAAACATTCCTTAAATCTCCAAGCAAGATTTGACATGAAGCGTGAAAGGCAATAGATGAACCACTTGTTCCTTGATTTAAATAGTTAAAACTTAGTAGTACGCAAGAAGGGAAAATAATAGTGAAATTTCTTTAGTTTCTCGCTTGATTGGCACTTGTAGTAAGCTTTGCCGGGAATATCAGCCGTTTAGCAACGTGCAATGTGTGCAATTGCAGTAAGATATCTCTAATTTTAGGCAGAGTAAAATTGTCAGAGGTTGATTCTGTTCAATAACCTCAAATCAACGACTAAAGAACTCTTGCCATCCGGCTTTGGCCAAAAGCGTAGGTCGGGGAACCCCAATTGCTTCTCCCCGCGAAATGGGAACCCCCGATCAATAATTTATTGATTTCCTCCCTTGCTCTCTCAAAAAGGTGTGGAGCTATGCTTCTACTCCCCAATTGTATCGGCGAGCCGCTGACATTCACATGGTATGGGTAATTTGCCGCCAACTCGCACAAAATTTCTTCCTTCAAAGGACATTCTTCTCTCTCCCCCCCCCCCTCATCAACAGTGCAATCTTCAACCCCCCTCCCAATAGTACAATCTCTACCCCCCCCTCCCCCCCCCTATAGTTTTGTTAGCGTCGGGTTGTGAGCGAGCAGTAAAATCGTCCTCACAGCTGTTAAAATAAGCCACGCCTCCCTTCTTCCTGTACTTTGTACAGATAAAGCGCCATCTTTTGAGTTGATCATTCTTTAAATCTAAATTAGGTGCTTCATAGGGATTCAAGAACAAGACTTGGTATTTCCTAATCAAATCATTAATTAATTCATACTCGCAAAGCGGCACATTTAAAGAGACAGCGGTTAAGGGGAAGATAGAATTTCGAACATGCTCAGAAAAATTGAAAGCCTCATTACTAAGAGAAATGCTACGTTTCGTGATAGGATCCAATAAATAATGGCATCTAAAGTCAATAATGAACCCGTGTTTTTTGAGAAAAGGCATGCCAAGGACGTTAAATTTAATATCAGCGGCGTAGGCATGCACATTGTAAAGTCTATTTAACCCCAAATCAATTTTAATCACCCTTTTATTATAAATATTCATGCAACCTCCATTTGCGGCTCTGGCAGTGCCAATAACTGCACCCCCCTTATCTAATTCAGACGCTACCACCAGGTCCAGGCAACTTCCGGTGTCTAGCAAGTAAGATTCATTGTTAGTTTTATCTGAAATATAATACAATTTATCGAAAACTACATCTCTAACAGCTGCAACGATTTTAGTCGAGTTGCCAGAAACTCCTATTACAGTATTATCAGATAAGTCACATGCATTATTTCTTAAAATTAATGATCCCTCATGCTTATCGGAAGAAGAAGAATCTCCTTCATCTCTAAAACTAATACAATTCATTTTCAGAAAGGGTATTTCGCCCCCTTTCTTAATTACAAGTTCATTTTTATTGTTAATTTTATTAATAAATACGGGGTCACAAATCTGAATCGCCTCTACCCCCTCTACCTCCCCAGTTACTGAGGTGGGGGAATAGGTTGACTCCGCTGGGGGACAGAGCGACTCATGAGATAGCATGCTCGCTGCTTCAAGAGTTACAGCGATTATTATTGTTCAAACTACACTTATAAGAATTCACAAACCGTTATCGCCATGACACGGCTATCATTCCTACGATTCTACAATCATTTTTAGTATTGTTGTCTATTATTGTTATTACTCTCATCATGCGTTGAGTTTCAATTAAAAGTTGAAGAGGACCCTACTCCCACTGACTCCGTGATAAGCGATTTCGTGGGGAAAGGGTGACTTCATAGTGAGGTGAGATGTTGACGTTTCAGAAGGTCCCCGTCTTGCTATGTGCAGTCACCAATCTCCCATTAAATTTTTCGTTTTCAGATAGCATTGTTAATCTTCCTCCTGATTCTGATCATCACTTACAAGTAATATTTACTCCAACTTAAATCTATTAATATAATTAACATTTCTCATACCCACATAATATAATATATAATTATTTATTAATTTGTTATATTACCATTCTCGGCCATTAAGATTAGCATCACCCGTTATTATTATAAACAATTATGATCAACACCGTGCATCATTATTTAAAAACATTACTGCTTAAGATTATGCTTCCATACCTGGTGATTATTATTAGAATAAATGTCCCTATCATAGGTACTATAATTTCTATTATTATAGATTATGACTATAATTTCTACCGTTAATTTGATTATCATTATAATAATGCCTTCTTTTCTTCTTAAAATTAATATTTCCCCCCCCCCACTATTAGACTTATTCATTCAAGAATGGCAGGGCAAACAATCACAAAAATATCTACTTACAGAAGCGTCATTCCCCCCCATTTACCCCCATCTGGCCCGGGAGTCGCCTCACGGACCAGCCTTTCCATTTTTTGAAATGTTGAAGTTCTGTTGTGGGGGTGGGGGAGTTGCCGGGGGTTGCGATATCAAGGTGTACATTGGACAATATCGACCCTCACATCTAAATGAACGGTGCAAGAACTTTTTATGGAACCTACAAAGACCTTCTGTACTAGGGCCAGCTGCAACGTTGTTATATGCTGATCGGTTGAAGCCTCTTTCTCTTGAATTTTGATCATTGTTGGGGGTGGGGGAATTCTTCGCATTCTGACACATCGTCTTGGCGAGTTCTATTACGCTTTTGGTGAGTGACCTCATCTCTTCAGCTGATTTTTCATGAGAGATTATTAGTCGACTTATTTCTCTCTCTTGGGCTGAAGCCTCTCTGTTAGGTGGCTTGGTGACTCTCTCTTCTGCTGGTCCGCACGGGCGTTTTTACAGTTTTTGCATTCGTTTCTCCCCCCGCGGGGATTGCGCAGCACCGTTTGGGAAAAAATTGTTAAAAATGTCGTCGGCAATTTCAATTAATTCCTCAAAATCATGGTTCTTCTCTGTTGTCATGAGGGAGATCTGTAATTGCTTAGGCAATCGTAAGAGAAAGAGTTCTCTAATAAATTTTGCATCGTTGCCCGTTATCGAATCGAAAGTGGATAATCCGAGCATTTCTTTTATTCTAACTGCATAATCGGATGGGAGCTCTCCCTCCTTCATTCCTGATTGAAAGACTTCTTCTATCTGCGTTCTTAGCGATGGTGCATAGATTTTTTCTATTACCTTTACTAGTTTAGTATAACAATCGTCTTTTAGGGGAAGTTTCAACGAATTTGTAATCTTGCTTGGTAATTTTGATGCCAGTAACCTTACCCTCTCCTTTTGATCGATGATTTCATTAAGGTTAAAGATCATTGTTGTCTGCCGAATCCACTCTAAGGCATCAAATTCGTTGAAGGGGGGAATAGCATTGAGGGGGAGACTCTTTTTTCTTCCCTTTCTCCCTAAGAGAGTGGGGGAAGGGTGACTCCTCACCAGGTTTGCTGCTTCATGCTCTCCTTGGATCTCGCTGTCCGATTCTGTTTCGTATTGTGATGCGTCACCTTCTTCATTTACTCCTTCGGTCGGGGGGACTTCTGGGGGAGTGTGATGGGGTCTTGATGATTGAGACCGAGTCACAATAGCTATGTTATTCCTCTTCGTTTGAACTCTCGGTGACTTTCTTTTTAGACTTGGCATTCTTAACGGTTTTTCTCTTTTTTTTTTTTTTTTTTTTTTTTTTTTTTTTTTTTTGTTTAGGGGAAAGTTTTTAAGCCTATTGGGATAGGGTTTCTTGTTTCACTGCTTTTTCGGGGAATTTGAACTTTTTTTTTTTTTTTTTTTTTTTTTTTTTTTTTTTTTTTTTTTTGTCTGTCTTAATTAGGCACTGTTTGAACTTAATTCTCACTGTGGCACTCTTCAAATTTAGTTAGGTTGGGAGTTCAATGTTACTCTGGGGTCACCATTTCTTTTGTATCAACCCTTGAAGAATTAATACAGTGGTAATAAAAAGGAATAATTACTTCTTATCTTTATTTTTAAAATTAAGTAAATCGAATAGTAATAATGGTATCAATATTAAGAACAATTTAAATTGCAATCAATTCATTAGTTAACACAATGGGCCAGTTCACAGTAATTAATAAGTGAAAGCTAACATTATAATTTCTATAATCGAAACACAATTCTCCGGTCTTTTAACGAGCCGAAGCTAATGCGACTTCGCTTCTTGTAACTTGAAGTCTAACTGCCCGCTTCCCTCGAAATGCCAGGCATTTCTCGGGCAGCATTGCAGTGACTCATTTTCGCAACAATAGAGTCATTCGGTAGAGTCGTTAAATATTTTTCTTACATAATAAAATAACAATTAAAATCTAACATATAGAGAACCCCCCTTTTGAGTGATGTTACAGGTGTATATAGCCGTGTACAAAGCTACTATGAGAGGTGTACAGGATTATTGTGAGGGAGGGCAGAAAATCCCTTCTCACATATATACTATAAATATATAATATATATATTATTTATATACTTATGATAAGATATTAATCGTATCTTTTTCTATTTTGAAGATATTTTTGCTATATATATAATTAACATATATTATATACTTTTAATTGGTTAAAACATTGTTTTTAAAACGCTAAATAGATGAATCATTAAGCCTTGCAAAGATTCGTATTTAAAACATTTGTTTCGTGGACTGATACGAATTATATAAATTACAACGACCACCAGCGATTTTCTTAATTCTTATATACGCAAAGAAAAGGTAATAAAGACAGTTTCTGAGAATGAGCTCGGAAAAAAAAGTCATATGTTTCCAAATTTATTATAGCCATAGTTACGTATTAGATGCTTCTTTTTTATCTCTCTCTGGT
>JABUQX010019303.1:0-22500 GCA_015478945.1 Trachelipus rathkii | reverse complement strand
ATGTATACTATAGTCTGGCGTATTGCGAGCCTACGGGCGTCCGACTTACAGGGAAAACACAAGAGGTGTTCCATTCCTCAGAGACAGAACGAGTGCATCAACATCCGCGAGAGTCCGTCTTCTCTTATAATGCGTGGAGTCTTTTCTTTTATATGCAGAGGAATGTAACATGAAAATCAGCATTCATATAACTCAGAGTGATACCATACAAGTATGTGTGGACATGCTCTGTGGATACCAGTTTGAAGGGCGATATTGCTTAAGTGTGGTATCATTATAGTATTATTGTCATAATAGTACATGTTTTCTCAAATATCTTACTGCATATACACGAATAGTTCCGAATCAACATATGAGATCTTATCGCGAGGGCTTTACACACATGCGTCTACTATAGATAGAGACCTGAGTTTCTGTCAACTCCTGCCAGCTCACACTTATATCTAGGGTTATTTGAATTTGTGGCAGAGGTGGAAGAAGAGAGACCATAATAAGAAGAAAACACAGTAGTACTTTCTCGTGCCGTGTGACGATAGACACTGATGTTGACTAGTTTCAAATTAGGTAACTTCAAAAGTAGGATATATTTAGGGGAAAACAGCATGTATAGACTTAGATTTTTTCACGGGTTAAATCGAATTAAATTTATCCTCACAACAACTACCAATTAACCTTGCCTGGTTTCTACCTAATCAATGGACTTAGTTGCACGGAGGCTGTAAATGGAAACTTTTGCGAACGATCGGCCTGACAGGACAGTTGGCGATAATATTCAAGCGGGTTATAAAAAGCGGCGGGGGCCTTCCGGCCACCCAGGTTTTCCCAGTTTTATCCTTTTTTTTTTTCTTTTTTCGTAGGCAGAAAGAAGTCTTAGGTTATTGTAAGAACACTAAAAAACAATAAACCCAACCCTGATGCGTCGGCGACCCAGCAATTAAACTGAACAGATCTTGTCAGTCACAAGTTTAATACTGGTGCGGAGTAATAGCAAGAACTCGGAAATGTACCCCACAAAGAATATGGGATAAGACTTTGACGAGCCCCTGATGGCATACGGCAGATAGCTGAACCATATGCTCGTGCCAAGTTATACCCTCATCTCCAACATACATTAAGAAGGGAAATACTTTAAGATGATTGAGACACCAATACGAGACTCTGAGCTGGCTCGCTGTGAATGAGTTATATAGTTAGCAAAAGTCACATCATAATCTAGAAATCTAAAGTAGACGGATCGAAATTAAGGATTGCTCACATTGCATCCAACTGCAGAGGATACTACACTAACGCTTGTTGATAGCTACACACTTTTACTTCTACGATATAATGAGGATATATATAATACTCTAAAGAGTTGCACCGTACCTAAAGGATCTGTTTGTTAATATTATTTATCTAATCAGGTATCTGGAGATATTAAATAGTGAGAAGGGCTCGAACCCACTCAGATACCCAGGGAATAGTGAAAGCTTTAGGAGGACCCCCTAATCTTCCATTATGGAATTTACATTATGCCTTATCTCAATTGAGGTCAAAAGATTACACACAAATGCCAATGATACCTAGTTTATGTACGTTTGGAAAAGGTTCTCGAATTGAGCTATGTAATATACTATAAGTGTTAAGTGAGATAAGCGGTATTTAGTCGACAGTACATGAGTAAGCTCGAGGTATGTATGCTTTTCTAAACTCATAGAACTGGAGAGGGAGAATAATTAAAATGCCTGTGAATGTATAAGTTCCATAGAGGCGTGATTAGATTATTAAGGCTGTTTAGGGCAACTTTATATTTTTTTTTTTTTTTATTATTCTATATTATTATATAATCAATATATATGCTCAAAGTGTGGCACGTTAAATACAATAGGTAGGTTGTTATTTGCTAAAAATCGTGAGTCTTTCCCCGGTTTGGGGAATGGGGACGATTTTGTGCGCCGTTTGCCAAATGGGCTGGGAAATATTCTTCACCCTAGATGCAATTGCATTAGGTGAGAGAAACGCTGAAGCGGAACGGATAGAAGGTAGCATTATCATCTAATAAGACACGCCATCCACCCCAGCGCTCCATCCTTACATGAACCCGATGGCCTCCCGAAATTCCGCCTGGGCCGTGTAAAAAGTAAGTTATAATTGGGAAGGGGTGCGAGAGGTCAGGGAGACGTGTAAAAAAGTCGAAAAAAAAACCGCACTCGGTGCGCTGATCACGTCAAGCTATGCCCGGGCCGTGTTTAAGAACATTGAGTGGTCAATGTGGTGCTTGCGGGGATTTCCAACAACCTTGCAAACTGAATTTAAAAAAGTGAAGGAGTTGACTGTAGAGAGGAGTATTGTCTCCTGGTCTTCTCCGGTTAATGCGTCGAGAACAGGCGTCACGTGAAGATGGAAAATGCAGGTGGAAAGGCATTCCGTAGCCTGCCAGAACAAAGTCCGGTCCTGCGCCGGTCATATCTCCATGCGAGTATGAGGGCTGTGATGGGGTCGTGCGATAGAAGAAACAAAAAATCGGATAATAGTTCATTTCCATATATGAAAGATGCCTCTCTCTCTAGATAATTTTCGTTATGATGAAAATGAAGCCAAAAGAGATATTCTTACGCAGGTAGAAGAAGGTATCAAAACGTTCATGTGTTGGTAGTTCATGATATTGAAATCTCCCCAAAACAAGAGAGTTGTTGAAGTGGTGCCCCAAAACAGATTGACCAAGATCTGCTTTGATGTACGACAGCTAGGAGGAAAGTAGGGTTCAGGTGGATTCGTCCTGCTACGTCCTGTAAGTGAGTAAAAGGGACCGACTCATGGAGGATAATCGCTGCTCCCCTCTCTCATTAGATCCAAGATGGGCAGGCACAAGAGGATCCCTATATCCTGAAGGTTTCCAAAAACGTCAGCCACGAAGCTGAATCTCTTGAAGGCATATAAACTTAGGAAATTATATAACTCTTGCGAACTCTTCCAAGTTAGAATAGTAGCTGCGGAAATTTCATTGTAAGAATTTATCCATAATGGAAAATGAGATAATAATTCATCTCTTATGGTGATAGGTTGTATCATTGGGGGGCTGCAGATCTCTCCCTCAGCGGGTGCAAGGAATTCGCCCATCCCCACCTGTAGAGTGAAGGTGAAGGTCCCGAAGAAGAGATATGTGACGGGGTCGTGAAGGCCTACTAGATGCCAGTACTGAATCGTCTCCAAAAATATGGGCCAGGGATCAACTCGAGATTACCCACAACTATGTTATACTCATCTCAACCCGAAATATCAACCCATAAGAAAGACTCAGGTATTAGAGATACATATGAGGACGAGGACAAGACTATTAATCGTATTGATAGGACAATATTTAGTTTAGATGTGGTATTAGGAAGGTATTTCGAATCAACATAAATTCATGTTTCTTGGACATGTTGATGAATTTATTTATAATATACTTTTATATTCATTTATTTATGATAGTATAATAATAATATATAAATTTAAAGTATCATTGAATATTTTATATTTACTACTCTTTAATATATGTGATGTATGAAGTCTATAAATAATACCTTAAGTATTAGTAGGGTGTGTTTACAATACATACTGGTAATTACTCAAGAGGCGCATTATCCTTGAGAATCATGATATCATCCACAATATATATAATATAATACATCAAAGAATATCCTCTGTGTGACAGGGATTGCACTAACGTGAACTATATACAGGTGAATCTACACATTGATTCGTCAGATCATGTATATTATCAGCCTCGAGGAGACCGTGATCAGTGTGGACGTCTGACGTCACGCGGTATATAACATTCATAGGAGATATATTATATAGTTTTTAATATAGGTTAACGTAGTAAGCATAATATATCTAAGCTAATATTTATATCTACGGTATAATATATATATATATATATAAAAATTTCAAATATTTTTTCAAAAAAACTACTCTGAAAAAACCCACTATTTTGCCCAGATGGGTTTTCAATTTTTTTTTTTTCAGAATACTTCAAAGTACCAGGTGTAATACATAAATTAAAATATTAGAAATTATGCTCCTCCTTTACTTAGTGAAATGTTTATAAACTCATTTTAATTCAATTGGTAAAAGAATAGATATATAATATATATAAATTATCTAACATATATATATATAAATTAAATTATATAATTATTTATATATATATTATAATAATATAATATATATATAAATAATATTATATTATATTAATATATATATATAGTAATATTTATCATATATATCTATATATATAATTAATATATTTAGAGCCATGTCCAATAAGTATAGATACCTGCTAGATTAACAATGACGATATTAGATGAAGTGAGGTCTTCATAGATTTTATCAATTTATCTATACAATATAAGTCATTAACGTTAGAAAACACTGATAGAGAGTGTAAAGGAGGGGCTTGAAAGTAACGTGGATTAAGAGTAAGTTATGGTTGTGATGAGGACAGTCCTCAATGTGAAGTTAATGTTAGATGGTAGCAGCTAGCAAAGTGTACTGAGTTTGTTAAATTTTATGGAGTATGAGTAATAGAACAGTTGTACATAGAATGAGAAAAGAGAACGCTGATACTGTTATGTCAGATCAGAATTTTACTTGTTGTGCAGTGTCTATAATGTTATGTGAGGGACTAGGAGGTGCTGTGCATTATAATTCGTTCGAGATGTATTTTGAGTTGCCATAGATGTGATCTAGAGTCATGTTGTATCGACGTATAGAGCTTATCATGGAGTTGGTACATTGTTTGAATGCTTGCAGCTAGTGAGTAATTATAGTAAGAGTAGATATGAGACCATATGTCTTGACATACATAGCTATAGATGAATACGCATCTAACTAGTCCATGTGTTCAGTGATGGAGAATAGCACATCTTGAGTCACGGTTAGATGTGCTTACGAGGAGATAGAATATGACTCAAGGAGCGACGGGATTTACACGAATTTATGAGCTGTCGAGTGTGAGTGAAGCACATTGGTGGTATTACTTTGAGATCATTTAATTGATTATAGTTAGCTGAATTTGTAGTCACTTGGTATGGATCATTGACATTTTACTGTGGTTGCTTGTGCTTAGACAGTGCAGAAGTGTATGAGATCACTATGTCATAGTGTTGCGTCATAAGTCGCGATGTATAGTGGGTATTGTCTCGCTGATCCAGCCGCACGGCATTCTGAACGGTAGATATACCAGCGAGAAGCTATAGATACATAGACTTGTGAGCGAAAATTCAGATGAACAAAATCACGATTAGAAGGAGATGAATGTGACTTTTTGGACTTGAGGCGAAGTATTAAAGTGTGCCAGAGACTAGAAGAGAGATGAGAAGGGTTAATGATATATAGAAGCGCGGCTGGTTCGCGCCCACCTGGGCTTTCATTTCGAAGATGAAGTGGGCTCTTTACATTGACCAACATTCTGACCATGTGAGGGTAAACCGTCGCTGGAGGAGTCCCATAGACTACTATGAAGTGTGATTTCTGTGACAAAATGACTTACTTCTCACAGTTAATAGGTACATAGAGGGGTGCGGTAAGGCCAGAGCTTATGCTCTAATCGAGTACGTTTGTTTTAGAAGTTCTCTTCTAGAATCATAAAAATTACCCTTATTTAAATAAACTATTCGGTAACAACATTTTGTTATATTCCGACTACAATGTAACTCATAAGCATGTATCAGAGAAATTATACATTGAGTACTCCTGATTACTGCATTAAGGATTCGCTAATTGTGAGGTAAGGCTGAATGTAAAAACCATTATACTTATACTGTAATAGTTCTAGAATATAGATTATTATATGATTTGGATAGACTTGATAGTAGGTTGGTAGAAAATAATAAATAACATAGACTTAGTATATTTTTCTGAATAAAAAATAATACGTAGTTTTGTAGGAATAATGTTACAATTATTTGTGTGATACACTTCGTTTATTATTATGTCAATCGTATCTAGTTGATGAATATTTAACATGTTTGTATATAAACAATTATATTATAGATAAGTTATTATCAATATATGCTTATATTAGGAATAACTTTTTTGAGTCCTAATTATTCACACTATATAAGTATAGTGAGAATAATGACCCCTGGTTTTAGGTTAGTTCAAGAAAATTCTTATAGTAGAAGTCGATATTACAAAGTAGATACAGTGAGTCCTTAGACTATTAATTATATCTCTCCTGACAATCATGAACAGTTAGATATCCAATAAAGATGATTGCAGTTAAATGCTTACGTTGACTTCATACTACGATTCCAACTAATCCTGTTCTTCAGGGATTTCGTACATTTTCTATGAGAGTAATTATCTACTCAAAATCTAGATCTTTCTTTGGTCTCCACCACTATGAGAGAGTCGAAAGTTTGCTCCTATCACTTTCTCACGGAATGAGTACATCCTGCTAGTAAATGCCAACTAGCAACATGGCCCGTCCACATGAAATTATCTATATGATGTTCTAGTAGACCATTATGCTCATATATCGTCGTTTATTTCTCATACATAGCTAGTATCCTTTCTCACAACTTATTGGCTCATTGAATCTAGACTATAAGGAAAGCGAGTTTATCCTGAAAATTTGTGCCAACGTGATCTATAAGGTAGATTATCCAATTATGCTCAGAGCATGTCTAGTACTACAGCTTATTGGACACTCGGTTACGAGCCGCCTCAAGCACACTTGATCACTCACTTAAGAGCTACATCTCACACACTTATAGTATCTATTTATCTACACTTCGAGTATATATCTCAGACACATTATTGTCAGTCATTACATCTACTATAATATTAAGCTGTGGCTGACTCATAAGGTGTATATCGAACACAGTGATACAGCCGAGCTTGATAGCTCAGTAAAACCCAATAGACAGTAGTCGCCAGTCACTCAGACTTTGGCCCTTTACCTCAGTAGTCGATAGAGTGGGTCTTAGTGGAGTAGAGGACTCTAGATGGTATTCACGCTGTCCTAGCATTGTCCAAATTAGTCCTACTATATCCCAGATCACCACTACGCATATTATACTCCTAATATATTATCCTATAACTCATCCTTCAAACTCTCTTACGACAACTTGGGTATAGTTATGCATTTTAAATTCACCATCTATAACTTTATATTGTATAACTTCATCTTACCGCACCTCAATTCAAGTCATATCATTGATGACTATTTGAGTACAATATCAGGACTCAATTCTATAAAATCATTAACTACCTATTGATTATACATTAATAACTATTTCTCAAAAGCTACACTATTAATACTCATTATTATTATAATGATACAACTGTCAAAATACATAGGTTTATCAATAATTAGTAAGCACGATCTCCCATCTTCAAGCACTACATAACATGTCAGAGTCTGCGTGCTTCACAACCGTCCTCGTACACAAATTGTCAACAAAAAACTAATTGATACAAATATAAATAGAGCAAAGGTTACTGCTCTTCCATGAGTACACTATTTTATATAAAACATAATGGAATACTGATTCGTTTAAAATAATAATTTAATATTTGGAAAATAAAATACTCCAATGTGACTACACTACTCTATTCACATCTCTTCATCTTATGTATTTCTCTAACTCACAAATATCATTTACATTGAAAAACACACAATAAAATACTACATATAAACACTCCAATATATCTATTAAAAGTTTTATTTCTATCTAGTACAAAAACACATATTTAAACTAGAGAATATCCGGAAATGTTAATATCTTACACACCAACCTAGGCTGTATCACATCCCACTCTCTGGATCACACTCACACCAACTACTATAATGCAGAATTTACTTTACTCTATATCTTACTAACTTACTACATTCTGGCTGACCTCATAGCTCTGTAATTAATTCATTAAATTATTATTATCGATTAATTATTAAATAATTTTAATTAATATAATTATATTATTTATTATTATAATTATATCTCCTATTAATGCATTCAATTATTATTATTAATAATAATCGGGGATCGAAGCCCTGGCCTATTATTTCATGGACAGTCATATTACCATTGAGCCACCACAGAGGATAGTAATATATAATACTATAATATATTATTATGATTATATATATATATACCTGTATATATATATAGTATATTATATATATACACGCTTAGAGATTTTACAATGATTATATACTTTTTAGATTCCATTGATAATATCTAACCATCAACCCACCATAATTATACACTAACACCTGCATAGATAGCTTACTCAGTGTTCGTCTATTGGAGGCGTACCTGTTCAGATATTCCATAATGACGTATATTACAGGCATTTTTTTAAGTTCTTATTTTCCATATATATACATATATATATATATATATTATATCTAATATATATACCGTATTATATATAGTATATATATAATTATATATAATATATATATATATATATATTATATATTATAACCGTATATATAAATATATATATATATTATATAATATATTAATATATATATATTAATAATATATTATAATTATATATATAATATATATATATATATATACTATATATATATATATTTATTAATATAATATTATCTCATGTGTTAGGTTATTGAGCTATATATATTTTTTTGATATAACCCAACCTACAATAGAGAGGGCACCCTAATATCTACCCTAGTAAGTATTTGTGATTATGAGGTATAGATATATCCCTTTCTCAGATCAGGGTCTTGCCAACTGATACTTAGTAGTATATATATTAGTGTTTAATCAACTAGACTATCATGGTGTCGGTTTACTTATCTACTATTCTGTTTGGTGTGAGATCTTAATATATATTATTTTCTGTTATTGTCAGTGGATAATGAGTTACTTTGAATCATAATATATACATAAGTTGTATACCTCTTTATTCACTAAACTTCCGGCTACTTTATTATACTTACATTACTATTTTAGTAAAATCGTATATATCAAGATATACTTTCTAAAGGTTAGAGTCACTACCTATACAAATAAATATTATTAATAGATTAGAATTCAGCTTAGCTCTATATAATAAATTCAACAATGATATAAATTATATATTGCATATTAGAGTATGTTGTATATATATTATCCTATATATATATTATCAGTATATCATGCTACATGACATAAATATTTCCTCGGACTATACTACACTGCTCTTCCTATAACATGCGTTATACATATATATTAATATACAAGACAATTCTTAATAAGCTTATATTAGCTTATATATATACCTTATAGTAGAATGACCATTATATACTAGTTCTGCGTACCTATTTGATAATTATATAAATATATAATAGACTAACGAAGTAGCAATTAAGTAGTATATTTATGAATAAGATTAGCGAGTGAAAATAGTAATGTTTATACCTATAAAGAAACATGAAGACTCATAATATGATATATAATTATAATAAAAAAATAAAATCATATATATAGTGAAATCAATAAGCTAAATAATACGCTAAGTTTCGTAAGTTAATAAAGTTGAGAGGCCTCAGGAATAAGACTATACATCTAGAATATAATCAATTCTTAATTAAATTATTCACTACTATTAATGGTATAGAACATTATAATGATGGAGGAGTTTATATTAGAGCGTTAGCTTTCACTGATCGAACACTTTTAACATAGAGAGACACATATGAGAGAAATAAGGCTTCTTCATACAGAATCATATACAAACAGTAGAGAAATAGATATTTACAAAAGCGTCTTGAGATAGAGGACTCAGTAATTACCTCAGAAGTAATAGGATCGAAAGCTAACGCTCTAAACTCCAGAAGACCATTTTATATATGACAACATCATATTATTATAGCCTTAACTCTTGGAGAGTTATATTGTGGCAGATCTAATAGTCATATTTCGGCACTCCTAACTATTCTCATATTATGACGGGGTGAGGGCGTGGTGATATCTAGTGTGTGTATGTATGTTAATTTATAGAAAAAAAGTTATTTTTTTTATTAAATAAATACAGGTATCTTTTACATTTCTCTATACTTACTAGTGCAAGCGAAAGATATTGGCTTTACTCCTTAAAAATCTTCTATTTAATATTTCAATTAATTTTATAATTTAACCAAAAAAACTATACATACACATATCATATGTATCTATTTGATAATTACTTACTATATATATAATTGTCATATATATAATATATATTATATACTATATTTGTGATCAAACAACAACAAAAATAATAAAAATAATAAATTATTTACATATTTATGTAATAAAACTCTATATATTCGCTTCTATACTAAAATCTTATTTATAATAAATTTATGTAAGGCTATTTATATAATGGCTAGCATAAAGTAGAATTTCACATCTAGCATATACTACTTTAATTTATCTGCCTCTATTATATTATTACTTCCTACAAGTTGATCTTTATTAGTTCTCCTATATAATTTCAGATAGTATATAATAAAGGCTAATTCACGTTATGCCTGACTTAATCACTAATGTAAACTTATATTAGTATATTCTCTAAAAATAATATAATCCAGTCTTTGCGTACAATCACCTAATTTAATATTATCAAGGTTTAATTATTAAAATACATAAAAGATGGATGTAGTATATACTTCGGTAAAGGAGTGATGATATTAATTACTATTATTTTTTTAATGCAAAAGTGTTTGTCAGAATCATGGAGTGTAACAAGATAAATCCTATATAATATATACCGCCGAGGAATTCCTTATTGCGGGATATTACTATACTAGATTCTGTTGCTCAGAATATATGGTGCACCTATATCTTTATAGATCTCTATATTCACACGCTCACACAGTCTGCATGAACTAAATCTAAACTCAACAATACAGGCACACAAGATTCAATATTCGTGAGAAATAAAAGACTCAAGATACACATGTATCACGGTAATAGGTATATAAGAAAGATATGCATGTGATGCAATGTATCTCTTTCTATCACAAATTTGTAATACTCTATAAACGAGCACAATTATATTCAAATTTATTCAAAATCTTTAGCGCTATTTGAGAGTAGAGTAATGTCAAAAATATAACTAATTCTCTATCCTTTCATATGATTCAACGCTAATATAGGTCTGGTTAAATCACATCAAAATACTAAAAATATGAACATAAAATTAAAATCTTTTAAATATATCCCCTTTTTAAGAAGTATTTAGCCTTGAATTTAAGTAGTCTAGAGTAATGTCTGTTTTATCTCAATATTTTCCACGATATTAAGGGATTCATTCAACATTTGAGTTTTGTATTCGACTCTAAAATTCTGTTTCTTATGCCGTCTTAGAAGAAAGACAGATTTCGAGTACGTTTTTTTTCATTTATATTTCTTTTCAGATGTTTGATTGACATCATTTCAAAACGTCAAAATTCACAAATAATCTGTAGGGAAGAACAAAACTACACCGACTCAATGAGAACATAAAAGGATGGATATAAACGTTTACCATGTCTTATTATTACTTCAATTTCCTACACCTCATAACTTATCTATTATTATTCTATCGTTCAATTCACATGTATATAGATCTTATTACACATAGGGTAAATTATTCCCTTTTTAATCTCTTCAATTATATAATTCATAAAAAAATTGTTTAGATCTACAATTTGTCCGTATATATTATATTCTCATATATAAAGGTATTTATATTTATTCGTATTATATTATATTATTTTTCTTTTATCATCCTCTGTTTCTCTTTCATTGTCTATGGAGCAACGTAAACTAGAAAATATACGATTGTAGGTCTCCTGATTCGTGGTTGTCAGCTACACGTTAATTTAACGCAGAATTGTAGAATCTCTCAAGATGTTCATGTGTGATTAAAAACATATTGGTATCATTAATTTAGAAGCTTTCGGGGAATCTTTTTAGGAAAGACATGTTATATTACTCTTCGAGTATAGCTTGGATACTCAATTATCTGCAGAGAATACACATATAAAATTTATCGAATCACTCTTCAGTAAATAACACGTTTTCATACCAACTGAGCTCATTCTGAGTAAGAAATATTAGCTTGAGTATGTGAACATTGACATTTCACTAACCGTATGTTGCGTCAATATTTTAAATATAGGCCCCAGCAAAGATCATATCGGGCTTTCTTCTCTATTTTACTATGGATATACGTGCGCCACTTAGTATGTGGGGATTGAATATGTTTGTATTGCGTCTTTCTTTGCTCAAAAGGTTTATTAAGTAAGATGGAAAATTTCTGGAGATTGAGAGAAATTTCATCTCTCATAATCTACTCTGTGATATGACATAATTTCATAATTGAGCTCAAGAGAGTGTTAAGTTAAAAATTAAGGCAGTAAACAACATCATATTGCCGCTTTAGGTTTGAAGAGTAAATTAGCAATGCATCATTATTGTCGCTCTATCGAAGGAGTCATGTGTGTAAATAAGAGTGTGTACTCATGGCACGTAACTATGGATGTGACCAGATGGCTTTCACAAAAATTCTATCGTCTTCCGTATGACATCTTAGTATACAATTGTACCGCATCTATAAGGATTGCCCATAGTCAGCGTCAAGCTGTCATTATTGAGTATTGTAATAAAGTCGCATGGTCTCTTTCATTTCAGATAGAAACTTATTCTATATTCTTCTCAGTATACGACTTATTTTTATCCTATACTACTTTCTTATTTTACTACTAAATAGATTTGTCATGTACTATTATACATCTATGGGTTTGCTATTAGAGAGTAATTAAAGGAGATTATTATAAATGTCCTAGGCTATCAGTTAGAAAAAGTTTATTTATGTTAATCATGTTTTTTTGGACAGGCAGTGAATCACATATATCACATAATGAGCATCAATTCTATTCTATCTCGGGCGTCATGTGTGAGTATACATAAGAGACTTTCGTAAAAACATACATAAACGATGTTACATTATCATTTTGTCTATTTTCTAGTTATTTTTTTTGTTTCGAATTAGGTTGAAATCTTAAAAGATTATAATTATTTTTGCCAATATTGCGGATAAAATTGGACAAATGGGTAAACGCAGGTTTGTGTACTTTAGCAAGACTAAGAATTTAGCGTTTTGCATTGTGAGGTACATTGTGGTGAATATAGTGAATCTCAGAGCTATATATTCATCATATTACATGTACTTACATTATTTGCATTTGAGATTTTCTTATATTCTATTGAGTCATTATCTTCAAATGAGAAGATCGAATTTCATTATATAATTATCAATCACTGATACGGTGCTATTATACAATTCGCATTATTGCTTAAATAAGATGATTCGATGTTCATACATTGAGACATATATCCGTCCTCTTGCGGATTTTATGGGTATACCGGGTGAGCTTGATTCTATCTGTATATGAGATTTCATTCCTAACTTCTTTAGTATCGGTTATCTATATAGGAGTGCAGAGATAATCAGGTGTAATTTTAAGATTATTTGAGTGTTTTACACTGTTCAGAGATGCGGAAGTTATACTCAATGTAATATCCCACACTTCAATTCTTGAAGGAGGTATTCATAATTATAGGAACAAAAAAATATACTTCCATAGACACTCTATCCTCAACACTCTCTTTACGTCGATCACGACAAAGGTAGTCTGTTGTATGTGATCAGATTCATTCTTTTATCAAGCGACTTCTTCATATAGCGCACTATATTACGCAAGGAGTATGTCTCAAGTGCTCTAGCATCTTTTCAGAAAGTGTTTGGTGATGATAGATATTATCGTCTGATTAAATTTATTTACATAAAGTAATCCATTCTGAAGATAATATCAATGACTTTTTAATTAAAGAGTCCATTCATCTAAATATTGCTAACACATTATCCTCAGATTATTTTAGACTATTTTGATAGTCATTCTAATAAGTACTGACTGTGAGATGGTAACGCGTATATATTGTAACTATACTCACAGTACTATGTGATATACAGCATCTCAATTGGAGAGATGGTTATAAGAGGTAGTCAGTACATGTTTTAATCTGTTGGCGATGATAGTTTAAAAGATAACTTTACTAAATTCGCGCTCACTAAAAATTATCTCTTACTGCTCAGATTGTAATGTATAACAGCGTTATGATCTGGTATATTTTGTAATAAATGAGCTAATATATTCGATGTTGAATGCCATTATGGCTATACTATTTTAATACTTTTAGTTATTCCGTAGTCGGAATCATGAAGCCCCCATTTTGTGTAATTGATATCTTAACCATCACCTAAAGCATACATTTATCCCTTGTCGCATTGAAGCAAAGGAATTGTATCAGATCCTCGCCACCTTAAATTCAAAGGGTCTTATGTAGTGTCATATTATATATTTTTATATAATAGTTTTAGGTATATGTATAACGTATAAGATATTAGAGATCTTACATGTTTGGCACGCTTGACACTTATAACAGGTGGTGGCGATATCATTACAGATTGCTGTGATTTTAGGTATTCTACTTGCAAATATAATTAATATATAGCAGTAAAATAATGTTATCAAATATTTAGAGTAAGTTTACCTACTATAATGGGTATAAGCGAACATCATAAGGTTTTTATGTGCTATAACCTCGTAGTTCATAATAATATATAAATGTGGGACATAATCAATATTGATCTCAAACTCTCTACCGTAGGACACTCCCTGTATAACCAGATCATATCCTCTCACACTGAATATATATTACTATACCTATACAACGTCGGCGAAATGTTATTTCAATAGCCCATATAATTATGGCAAGTAATTTGTGAGTATATACTATGGCTCTTATTAAGCTTTATCATCAAGTTATATCTTATTATTTGTGTAATCTTATCAATGTCGTACATAGGTCTATTATCCTATATGACTATATATATCTTAGATTCCAATATCAGTCTTATCTGTGATGATATTCGCTAACGGATATACCGTATTCTCTATCACCGATCTCACCACCTATGTGTAGTTTTGAGGGAGCTATTAGTAGTATGGTAATCATCTATATAGTATAATATATATATATATATAATATATATATATATATATATATATATGATATAGATAGAGTTAAATTATATATATAATAGTATAGATTGTGATTCAGGTTAGTAAATGAAATATTTTTATTATTTTTTTTTTTTTTATTTATATTTATTTTTTATTTATTAGTTTTACTTTATTATTTTTTTTATATTATTTTTTTATTTATTATTTATTTTTTATTTTATATTTTTATTTTTTTATTTATTTATTTTTTTTTTATTTTATATTTTTTTTTTTTTTTTTTTTTATTTTTTTATTTTATTATTTATTATTTTATTTTTTTTTTTTATAATATTATTATTTTTTTCTATTTTATTTTATTGTTTTTGTTTCTTATTATACTTAGTGTTATTTAATTAATATTTCAGTCCAATATATATATAATGTCACATCCGGGAATTCCCCTAGTCTATAGTAGTGTCCACCACATTAGTGCTGGCTACATCTGTTTCTCTATTTATATGCATGGGTAGGGGCAACAAAAGGATTGTAGTGATACTCCTCACCCACAACATAATAATAAAGATGGCAAATTATTCTTTTCTGTATAGTTGTCGAATCAACGGGTGTTCGCAAGTACTTCATATATGACTCAATGTCATCGTCATCCCCAGAGAGAGAGCAAGAAAGTTCGAGCATACTTTTTTTCGCGCCATATGCACCTACGACATACATGGTTCGATGTCTACGTACGAGAACTGTGACGCAGGTTTAGTTTGCTCAGATTGAAGATGATACAAATGGTGTTATTAGACATATTCTGGCATAAATCATTATTCAAAAATATCTCATATAATAATAATATAATAATATACATTTACTCTATATCTACATATATTTTCATAAACTATATAAATGGTAGCTCTGGTCTTAACAGTTTGCTCTTATATATTCAGATGGATTTATTCAATACATGAGAATATCACTAATATAAATGCAAATCAGAGCAATGACATAATGAAAAGATACTGAATCATCCAATCACCTCTAATAGAGAATGATATTTATACCTTCAGAAATATACCTCTGGAAGGCGTTAACACGGTATAGATATAATATATCTTTTCGTTCAATAAGGTTTATCGCCGACGGTAGTGATTGAGAGATAAGTATATAGTATGTACATATCAGTCTAGACTATGTATTTTCTTTATACCATGGAATTAATTACCTATATAGCTCTAGTATAGTATCTCATATATATATATATGATTTCTTCAAGCGTGCGAGCTTATTCCCTCTACGGGTGACGTTTGTTACTCTTATTCACATGCGCATAATGGTCTAATGCATTATACGTAAAGAATCCTGTTCTTTTCAAATGATGTTAAAGTTTGTTGAAGAAAGCATATTTAGGAGGGGCCAGTCAGAATTGTAAAGGAAAGGTTTTATGTTTCAAAGCCCCGCCTCTCTCATCTCGAGTGATCTGACAGTCTCTTCCCTTTTCCGTTTCGCGCTATATCATAATATACTCCATTATCGCTGTGAGTAGGAAGAAAAAATTGCCACATGTCCATGTCTGTTGTAATAGATTATTGCGACGTAAGGTCGAAGATGGCTAAGTATGGATAGGTTCTTTTGGCTCGCCGTAGTTTGTAATAAGTGAGTGAATTAGATCTATGCCTAGAATGCCTAGCAACTGCATGCCTCGGCACCAGAATAGGTCGTGATCGCAGTATAGCGCCCTTCTATCGCCTTTCCGCATCGAAAAATGTGAATAAATAACGATAAATTCATGAGTATATGGGAGTTCAGAGGCACCAAATTGTTTCTAGAGTGCAATGCGTAGCAGATTGAGGTAACTAGATCTGATGTGTTTGAAGATGTTTAAAGAAGCTTCCGTGAAATATGTTCTGAATATGTGCTCGCTCGCTCGCTCGCATGATCATGGTTGAGACAAAGATGAAAGAGTAACTTACGTAGATGTACATGAGACGCTGACTTGTGCAATAATGTGTAACATGTGTAATATGTTGGTGCTCGTTGAATAGATCGAGAGCAGGCGGTAGGGACGAGGATGTGCAACCTTATGATGAAGTGTAAATATATGGTAGGCAGAAAATTGCCGAGCTATGGGATGAAATTTTCTTATGCAGTGTACTTAGAGTACCAGTCTAAAGGTTAATTTAGAGTTAGATGAGATGAACACATAGTAGTGAGTGGTTTTGACATATATGAACAGTGATGAATGGGTCACAAGTTGAGATTGAGGAGTACGAACTTTTCTGAGGATACACAAATACTGGACCTCCTTTCTTAAGAGGATAGATATTGAATGGCTTGTTTGTACTGGAGAGTGATACGTTCTTCGAGAGAAGCTCGTGAGAATTACACTTTTCATCTTAAATTTTCTGCCCAGACGTTGTCTAATTGGATAATCTCTCTCTGTTTTTTTTAACTCGAGTAATGTGAACCCGACATCATTCCCACCGACTACCAACTCACCGCAGAGCACCTGGTCCAAAGCTGGGCGAAACAGGAGCCACACCGACTTCCGCAGATAATGAGAGCGCTCCACTCAGATGGTACTAGGGTGGCGACGCATGAAGCCATTTTGTCACTCGTCGGAGCAACCTCGACGAAATGAGGAGGAAGATTCGCGTCACACGTCTAGACCAGGTAACTTACTAAGTCTCAGAGACGGGCACTGCCTAGCAGTAAAAATTCGAGAGATTGTGATGAGAGGTAGTGAGTTGCGAGAGGGAGACATGCTTGTTTTTTGCTATGCATCTGTGTAAGTTTCCTGCAAATTGACCACTGTTTTTTTGACAATCAAGGAAGAGACAGAACGATGACCTGTTCGATAAAAGTCGTAATGGATAATGTTAGTAAGGTATTTCCTTGCATTGAAGAAAGAGAGATTTCTTGTAATACAGTTGGGAATATTTTAAGGAATGGAATTGCAAACCATCTCACGCTGGTTTACTTATTCTATCTATCAGCTGAGAATAAAATCGGAAAGATTAGACGAGAAGGCAATCTCGACGTAAAATGTGGGTGTAGATTATTGATATCGGTTACAGAAATAAGCGGTCCGGTGGTTCAATCGAGGACATACCCCAAACGAGTGAATAAGAAGTTAACCAGAGAGAATAGAAGGTGAGAAGACTCACTCATAATGATAGTGCGCTAATATGGAGAGAAGTGAGACAGATCGCAAGGAACACCAACTCAACATACCAAACAAAACGATAGTATTGTCGCTCTCCATCTAATCATATCAGCTTCGTAGTATGTGGGTAGCGATTCTTGAGAGGAAAGGCTAGATATAAGTACTAGAAGTATCGGGGAATTGCTTCCTCTGGACGATCTACAATATGCGTCTGGTTCCAAATTTATTGGACGGAAACTCAAATGGGGGCGAGCCTTCGGATTGAGCGGGATGTTGGACTCGTCTCGAGTAGCCAGAGCTCGCCGTTGCAATGATTGTCTGTATGGAGTGGGGTTAATAAAAAGACGCCACCCTACCTCGAGACAAGCTACTCCTCGAGGTTATATCGTCCAACGAAGACTCTCAGTTAGTTTTGATCTATGAGATGCCGCTTCTAGATACAGGAATGGTTTTCGTCTACATGATCTAAGAAGTCCACGTCTATGAAAGAAGTGCGCTCCTCATCACATCTCGTTAAGACTAAGAAAGTGAGTAGAAGCTACATGCGATAGAGATTTCAATAACCTGACTCCTCTGTTTCCGCCAGTGATCTAGAATCGAGTCTCTATATCTAATATATGTCGCTATATCGAGAATTTAGTGTGCGTGGGTACCATGTGAGAGCTATCATAACAACTTAGGAGAGGTGGAGGGAATGTAAGTCTCGAAGTATTACATTGCAGAAGGGCATAGATGAACTACTCTACCGATTCGCGTCGAGGGGTTTCTTAGCGCAGATTTAGCCTTCCTTACGATTGAGTATGATTCCTCTTATCATATATCAAGCTCGTTATGTATGTTTCACATCGTAAGTATTATGATGCGAGAATAGTGACCTAGATTTACACAGAAGTGCTTGGACGCAAAGTTTGCTCCAGTCGAGGAAAAGTATACTACTAGAGGTTAGAGCACTTGTCACCTATTGAATGATATCTTGTCCTAGTACTATAGCTAGTCCGAAGGAGTAATCCTACCCGGCACGAAGTTTCTCCAGCTCGACATGAAGAAATTAGAAGATGTTGAATAAATGAAGCTGAGTAATTCGTTCCACCCCGTATAGCATCTGTCTTCTTGTTGCATTCGCGCCAACTGATAAGCACGGATCGAAACCATGGGACTATATGCACGAGAGAGCAGAGATTTAACGTCACTATGATATTACTTTAGGAAATCCGATGAGGAAAAAGACACTTTCAGCGTGTATAGAAGTGAATTTCGTATCTTGAGGGCCATCATGCCTTGTCTCATCACTATCTAACGCGTACCTTGATCTGGCTCATATCTCTCTCTCATCTCTTTAAATCTTTGTAATTCATCACTCACTTCGATTACAATCCTCCTATATGGATGGTACACGCATTCATAGCGTCATCATAAGATTGTTCTTGACATAATTGAGGAGATAATTCATACATTAAAGTTTATCCTCGAGTACTAACCAGGTCGAATTTTTTTACGTACATGATAGTTAGGAGACGATCACTTGACTAAGAGACTGTCTCCTCATACATTCACAATGTATACAGATACTCTTTCCTTTCTCGGATATTTACTCTAGTGATATCAATATTATATTATATGGATTATTGTATGCAAGTGTCAAGTTTATATTTACCGTCATCTATTATTATTATTTCGATCTCTAACACGTTGAGATTCTGTTAAGTTTAATGATCTACTCTTTTCCATATTATTATCTCAGTGACGCCCTTATTTATTATTATTATGTATTTCGAGAATAATGCATGGCATCATTTGATGAGCTCACTTATCATTTCTCTTTATTTATGAGTCTAGTAGAGTCAATTCATAATCAGCTCATCAGATCTATTAAGTCACTCTACATCAGTCATCTCTCATCATATTACAACAGTCATCTGTATGCATCTACTCATGGATCGATCATGTATCTAATTTCTTGTGTTTTATTATTATTATTATATTTTATCATTATTTATTGACTTATATATTTTCCCTCTTTGGAAATTATTTAGTGGATTCTCTCTTTATTATTCATTATTATTAAAATGAATATATAAACTGAGTCTATCTATTGAGTTACTTTCATTACATTACTCCTTATCCATTCTCATTTATGGTTATCCATTCATTATGTTTATTCTCATTTAAAGACATTACGGTGTTAGAGTATATTTTGACTCGACTAGTAACATCTAAGGTATCGGTGCGCAGCCTCTTGCAACCCTGTGATTCACTAGCTCTACCTCGATTTAGCTTATATGAACTGTATACCTAATATACTAAAGTAGAATATACCTGTTGTATATTATTAGATCTTTTAGACCTTTATATAGTTGAGGTTATATACTTTAAGATGTTTATACTTACTAGGTATGTCATAATCTATATGGCCCTAGTATTAGTATGTTTATATATATGTTGAAAATATATATTTATCTGTGACAAGGAATCTCCTGTATATCTCGTACAGGATACGTCCTCTCTACGTCTAGTCACATCATATATCTCCCCAGCTCTATCACTCATTCTTTCATACTGCGTGTCATGATATATATAATATAATAATATATATATATTATTATATATATATATAATAATATATATATATATATATATTATATATATATATAGAGAGAGAGAGAGAGAGAGACGATAGAGAGAGAGCGAAGAGAGAGAGAGAGAGACGAGAGAGAAGAGAGAGAGAGAGAGAGAGAGAGAGAAGAGAGAGGAGAGAGAATTTTTGAAGAATAGTTTTCAACATAATGTCATCGCGTCATCGGTCATCGTCATCGTCAATCGGGCAAAATTTGCTCTAATCGTCATCGGTCATCGCATCGGAAATTTATATTAATGGTGCACTTATATTATATTATATTATATAGATTATTGAGACTCCCGGAACGAAAATCAATAAAAAATGTACGTAATTTACAATGATTTGGGTAAAAATACATTGTAATACTTGGATTTTCTCAATATGTAATTTAATAATATTAAAAAAAATTAAAAAGAAATTGAATATATAATTTTTTGTGCTTCACACCTATAGTCTAAAAAATGAGTAGCTTAGGCCGTGCTTAGGCTTTTATTTCAGTTTAAATTTATGTATACGTAGAGTTTGTAGAAACACCTTGACAATATAAATTAATATTTGATAATTTTTATATTTGTAGTTTTGCCGGGGTGGGGCCTTCGCCCCCCCTCTATATCATCCCCCCCCGTCTCCCCGCAGAGCGGGTGCCCCCCGCTCGGCAAGCCTGCGGTCCGGGGGGGGAGTTTTTTTAAGTAAAAATATCATAAAATTAAATATATCGAAAATAAAATATAAAAATAAGAACTTAGAAAAAAATTAAATTCTATTATAAATAATATATAATTATATAATAATATAATCATAATAAATAATAATAATAATGATATAAAAATCTTTGTTAATTTTCTTAAATTAAAAAGGCAAATACGCTAATAAATAATAGAAATTGCAGCATAAAGAAAAGGCCCGAAATTTTGTTTTTCTTAACTGAATAATTTTCCCCGTATAAACGGAGTCAACATCTTATAAATTGTCCTATATATATAAATAATATATAATATATATATTATTATATATATATATATATAATATATTAAATATATATATATATTATATATATCATATACTATATATTATATATATCTATATATATAGTATATATTATATATATATATATAATATATATTATTGGTTTATCTATTATATATTATATTATAATTATATATATATATATATTATATATATATATATAATATATATATATAATATATAATATACTATGATATATATATATATATATATATATATATTAATTATATATATTATTTATATATATATATATAAGTATAGGTATATATATATATATATATATAATATATATTAATAAATATATTTATATAGTATAATTATGGGATAACTTTTTGGAAGGTGTTATGGATGGTAATTAGAATACGGCGGCGAATGAGAGTCAGCTGGGACAATTAATGAAATATGGCGAACCAGATTGCGGGAGTATGAAACTTTGACATTTTTCAAATGTGAGGGGTTTCGTAACATACTAGTGCTGTGATAATATGGTGGGCCAATATCGAGGCGTGCAAGATCACCTCGTGCTAACGTTTTCGTCAGTCGGAGAAGCCACCCCCGGATCGGGCATAATTTCTAAGTTTCGCTCCTCTATGATCATTCGTCCAGTAGTTTACTATTCTCAATAATATTTTAATATATTATAAATTATATGATATATATATATATATA
>JABUQX010019302.1:27500-32576 GCA_015478945.1 Trachelipus rathkii | reverse complement strand
TAGTATATATAATTAATATATATATAGTAATATATTATATATATATTAATAATATATATTATATATATTTTAAAATAGATATATATAAGTAAAAGTTAAATTAAAATTAATTTTGTATTTTTTGTATAATACATGGATGTGTTGTGTGTGTGTGTGTGTGTGTGTGCTGTGTGTGTGTGTGTGTATGTGTGTGTAGCTGCTTGTGTGTGTATGTGTGTGTGTGTGTGTTCGTATATGGGTATAATTAACCAATATATATATATATATAATATATATATATATTAATATATTAATATATAATATATATAGATAATATATATATATATATATAATATAAATATATATATATATATATATATTTATATATATATATATATATAATATTATATATATATATAATATATATAATATATATATATATATATTTATATATATAATTATATATTAATTATAATATATATATATTATATATATAATTATAATATAGTGTGTGTGTTTTTGTGTGTGTTGGTATATGGGTATAATTAACCAATATATATATTAGATAGATTTATTATATAATATAATATAATATATATATATATATATATATATATATATATATATATATAGTATTAATAATTATATATATACTATATTATTATCATATTATAGTAATATATATATAATATAATAATACAATGTATTTGTGTGTTTGTGTGTGGTTGTGTGTGTGTATGGTTTATAATTACCAATATAATATATATATATTATATATATTATATAAGTTATATTATATATATATATATATATATATATATAATAGTATATATATATAATATATATGTGTATTGTATGTGTGTGTGTGTGTGTGTGTTGTGGTTCGTATATGGGTTTAATTACACATGATATATATATATATAATATATATATATATATATATATATATATATATATATATATATATATATATATATATATATATAATATATATATATATATATATATATATATATGATATATATATAATACAATGTATGTTGTGTGTGTGTTGTCGTATAGAGGTTATAATAACCAATTATAATATATATTGAGATATTATATATATATTATAATGTAATATATTAATATATATAAAGTAATATATATATATATATATATAATATATATATAGTATATATATATATATAATATAATACAATGTATGTGTGTGGTGTGTGTTCGTATAGAGGTATAATTAATCAATTTATATTATATATATATAATATTATATATATATACTATTATAATATATATATATATATATATATATATATATATAAATTATATATATATATAATACAATGTATGTGTGGGGGTGGGTGTTCGTATATTGGGTATAATGAACCAATATATATACTAATAATATATATATATATATATATATATATTATATATATTATAATATCTATAATTATTTATAGTATATATTATAATACCAATGTATGTGTGTGCCTTGTGTGTTGTGTTCGTATTATGGTGTAATTAACAATAATATATATATATATGTATATATATATATATATATATATAATATATATAGTATATATTAATATAATATAATATATATTAATATATATTAATATATATAATACAACAATCTCGTTAGATGATCATATTTTGTGTGTTGCGTATTGGTATAATTAACCAATTATATAGATATATATATATATAGTAATATTATATAGTAATATATATATATATATATATATATATATATATATATTATAATATATATATATTATATTATAATTATTTATAACTGATATTTATATATATATATATTAAATAAAATACAATGTATGTGTGTGTTCGTATATGGATATAATTTCCAATATATATATTATATATATATATATATATATATATATATATATAAATATATTAATATGTATATATAATAACAATGTATGTGTTGTTTGTTGTTGTGTTCTATATGGGTGTAATTAACCAATATATAATATATATATATATATATATATATATATATATATTATATTTATATATATATATATTAATATATATAATATATATATATTATATATTATTATATAATATACAATGTATGTGTGTGCCTTGTGTGTGTTGTTTTCGTATTTCATGGGTTATAAATTAACCAATATATATATATAGTATAATATATATATATAATATATATTATATATATATTATATAATATATATATAATAATATATATATATATTATATATATTAAATAAATTAAATACAATGTATGTTGTAGTGTGTGTGTGTCGTATATGGATATAATTAACCAATATATATATATATATATATATATATATATATATATATATATTATATATATATATATATATATATATATATATATATATATATATTTATATATTAATACAATGTATGTGTGTGTTTGTATGTGTGTGTGCCTGTATGTTTGTATGTGTTTATACATATTCCCCTTTCAGTAATAAGTATATATGCCTAAATCCTTCACTTCTTCGGCAATGTATTTTTCCCCTCTCCTACCTGTCAAAGCTCGTAAGAGTTATGGGAAACAGGTGTTTCAAAAATTCATTTCGCCTTTCATGACAAAGGGATGAAATTATATGCAATATGCAGTGCTCCTCAGTGTGCCACGAGACTATAACGGAGAAGGAAGCAATGATAAAAATTCTACTGACAAAGGATCTGCCTGCAAAAAAATGTACCGAAAGAGCGGGAAACGCGGAAAACTGCGGTGAAAACGCGTCGATCGAAGGCTCCGGCTCAGGCTCCGGCTCAGGCTCCGGCTCCGAAATAAAAATCTACGGTAAAAAATATATATAATCGTACCTGAAAAATAATAAAACATACCAAAATATAACCAGCATTCCAGCATTCCAGATTTAGCCGTAAATCTGGACCTGCTGGAAAATGCCGATCGTGCCCTATATACTACTATATATATATATATATATAATATTATATATATATATATATATATATATATATATATATATATATATATATATATATATATATATATATATATATATATATATATAATATATATATATATATATTATAGTAAATATATATATTATAGAATATATGAACAAATTCGATAAATATAATTAGATATTACTTGTCGTAGTTGAGATATATACTTATTAATATATTATAATATATATATATATTATTATATATATATATTATATATATATATATATATATATTAATATATAATATAGTTAGTATAATAATAATAATAGTATTATATATATATATATATTATATACTATATATATAGCCCAAATTTAAATTTTACGGGAGGGCCCGACAATTTTGCGGGAGGGCCCGACAATTTTACGTTACGCCACTGTTCAAATATCTTGAATATACCAGCCAGGGAGAATATCTTTCAAGGCCAACTATGCACGAATTTCCTTTTGAGATGTGTAGCGTCAGTTGCAAAATCATAACTTGGAGGAGGCTTCAATGATTTTTCAGCATTTCTCTTTTTGTGTCAGACGGCATAACACCGGATTTCCCTATCCATTTCCCTAAGTCGCTGTCTTCCTTATACACCTTCTGCTTTGAAGTTGAAGAGCCCAACTCTTTGATTGTGGAATCAGAAATACTACCTTTCTCATTTCCGTTACCAATAGGCCCAGGAGGGCGTAGGGCTGATGTTCGCTTCTCCTTCTCAGATACCTGCGATTAAGTTAATTATTATTATATATAGATATAGTATATATATATATGTATATATATATATAGTGATTATATATATATATATATATTATATATAATATATATATAATTTTTCTGTTAGGGGAGGCCGAAGCCCCCTGCCCCCCCCCTGCGTACGCCCATGTCTTCTAATCGTTTTCACTTTGGAAGTCGCCTTTTCGCCAACAAGAAGCTATGTCTTACGCCTTTTTCTGGCGTATCAAGGATAGGTGAACGATCAACATAAGTTGTTATAACCCTTTTATAACTTATCTCTATAGTGGGAGAGTAAAACAGCTATTTGTTTTTGGGTTATTTTATTAAAATTCATCTTTACTATGTAACACCCTCTCGAATATCACTCCATTCACATCCATACTCATTTGTCTGTCTTTCAGCATAGGGTACACTGCTCTTACAGCTCTCCCATACTGAGCTATCCTAATTGTTATCTCCTGTACATTTCCTCCTTCTCTTCCAAATACTCCACCCAAGTATTTACATTTCTCCATCATCTTTATCTCAGTTCCTTTAACAACCACTCTCAGTTCTCCCCTCCTTCTTCTCTGCTGACCACCATGATCTCCGTCTTTTCTTTGTTCATAGTCAGACCGACCTCTCTAATCCTATTCAAAAAAGATGTCACCACCTCTCTCAACCTATTTCCCTCTTCGCTCCAGCACGCCAAGTCATCCGCGGATGTCAGTATATCACCGTCCAAATCTCCTATATCCTCTCTCACCTTCTTTATCACTACATCTAGATAAGCTACAAAGAAAATTGGTCACAATACGTTTCCCAGTTTGACCATTCCTCATTTTAATATTCTGTTCTTACATTACATACGAGGGTCCCAGGTTCGCAACTGGTCGGGTGGGAGAATGTGACCTATTCTCTCCTTGGGCTTGGCTTCGTCCTGCTCGGATGTTAAATGAGTACACCCCTCCTAGATTAAGGCTCAGCCCGTGAGCGGTGGTGTTTATTTGTAAAAAAAAAAAAGTGAAAATTTAAAATTATGCTACAGGGTTTCAAACTATTTTAAGGTTTAAATGACCTTAATATACCGATTAGCCAATTAAACTTGACTTTGCTGTCAAATATTAAAGACTGAAGAAACTTATAATAATCTATTTTAACACAGTCTAATTAATTCTTAAGTTTTAATTTCTTTTCTTGTGGTGAAATTGACAAGGCTTAATAATGTGAAGCTCCTTATGGCTTCCTTCTTATAGGTTTCGTTGAAATCTCTGAAAACGGGAAATATCTAATAATTTATGTAACAAATATTAAAAAGTAAAGGAAGTATATATATTATTATCTCCATATATTATATATATATATATATATATATAGTTTTTATATATATAT
>JABUQX010019302.1:15000-25000 GCA_015478945.1 Trachelipus rathkii | reverse complement strand
ATTATCTGTATATTTTTGGGCGATATATCGATATTTTTTTTTAATATCGAAAGCCGATATTCTTTTCAAAAAAAAAAATTTTTAAAGCCCGGAAAAAATTAAATCTTATCCCCCTCTTCCGACACCCTGAAGTGATGAAACTTTCTTTTCCCCCCATATTTCGTTCTTCGTTCGTCCCCCAATGTCGTATATAAAATAAACCGAAAAAATTGGGGTTTTAGATTTTTCGTCTTTTCGGGAACCAATTTTAGATCAACATGGCACATGCCACATAGTCAAATTGCCTTCTGAGTATTCACTAATCACTATTCAGTGATCAACTGGATAGAGGTGTCGTATGTGCTAACTGCTAAGTATTGTGCTTTCTTTAAGTTTCTTGGTTCCAAAAAAATTTAAAGAACTTTTTAGAGAAGTTTAAGTATAACGAGTAGAGAATTGAATAAAAGTAAATTAAAATGTTAGTAGGAGTCTGGCATTATTTAAAAAATATATCTAATGCCGAGTCAGTTTAGTAGATTCTCTGTGGCAGAAAGTGTGTAGGAATTCCAGTTTAGCAATACAACAAACTGAAAAGCCCACATAAAAACACAAATTATAGTGCTTTTAAATTGTTACAAAAAGACGTCCCAGAACAGGAAAATCGACTACATCAACGGGAAAAGGAACATATGATCCCCAAAATCAGGTATTTTTGGAAATTTTGGTTAATGACAAGCTTTTTTTTTTTTTTTTTAACAAAATAAGTAGGACTATAGTGAAAAATGTGACAATGAGCCGAAATAAATTGAACCGTAACAGATACCACGATCTTTTCGGGGTTATGTATTCGTACTACCGATGTAGCAATTAGCTCTTTTACCCTTTGAGTTTTTGACTTTTATGGTATTATATAAATATTATATACTAAATATTATATTATATTATGATATATATATATATATTAATATTTTATATATATATAATATATATATATATATATATAATATATAATATATATATATATACTATATTAATAGATTAGATATATATTATATATTAATATAATCATGACAAGTTTACTTAACGGCCGACACGGAACGGGAGAATCGCCATAATTATAATGTAATATATATAAAGTATATATATATAATATAAATATATATATAGTATATTATATATATATATATATATTAGTATACTTAATATATTAATATATATATATATATATATGATATATATATATATATATATATAATATAGATTTGTATTAAACAGTAAATACTGTAAAATTACCTAACAACTGTCTTGTTTAAGAATGCAAATAAATCTGTTAACAAAATCATTTCTGCCGTTGTAAATAAAAAACATCTACATCCCCTTAAAACTTTGTTATATTTATTTTTTATTTTGTTAATTTTTATTTATTTTGAATTTTCACTTAAATGAAATTTTACTCCCTGATTCCAAAATGAATTCAATTTTAGTGTAGCTATCGCTGTTTTTTAACTATGTGCGTCGCCTAATTTGGATGATATAATATATAGTATATATATATATATATATATATATATATATATATAATTATATATATTATATGATATATATTATTATATATATATATATATATATATATATATATATATATATATAGTATATATTATATAGGTCAGCGTTTAGATTGTCCGCCATATGTATCTTAAAAACTATTAATGCTACAGTAAAACGGAATACATTTTTGGAATCAGCTTAAAGAGTTAGTCCTGGAAAAGTCCTGGAAAACTTTTTTTTTTTAAAGCGATTTTAAAAAAAGTTAATAAAATGTAGAAGAGTAATTTTAAACTTATTTTAATTAACGTAAAAACTTTACGTTGCCCTTTAAATAATGGGTGGTTTTTTAAAACTAAGAGAATACCCAAGGGTATAACCGCCCCGATGCAGGAGTCGGGTCTCTCGGCCTTCCGGGAACTACGGGGTAGGATTATTTTCCCCCCCTCCGGGAAGGGTCTCCGGAACCCCGCCTTTGGTATTTGGTGTCGCGGGGGGCTCTCCGCCCCTCCCTACGGGGATGGAACATCCCCCCCCTTGTTCCCCGTCGGCTCGAGCCACCTAGTGTGCCGTATAATTATATATATTATATATTATAGTATATATATATATATAAATTGGTATATTATATATTATATATATATATTATATATAAAATATATTATATAGGTTATAAATATATTATATATATATATATATATATATATATATTATAATTGTAGTTTTTTGCAAGTGAAAGAGATTCAAACCCCGTTACAAATTTATGACCCCGTTATAATGAACTGTTTTTAGAGATTACCGATTTTTTGATAGAATTTATCATTTTACACGAACATAATTAATTGTTATTTATTACTCATTTATTACATTAATTATACGTTTCAGGGCTAACGTTTTACGCTGATTTCCGAAAATGTTATTCCTTTTTACTGTAGCATTAATAGTTTTTAAGATACATATGACGGACAATCTAAACGCTGGCCATATAGATATAGGATTATAATATATCGAAATATCGATATATCGATATTTTTCTGGCGATAATATCGAAGGAGATATGATATTTTTGAAATATCGAATATATCGGATATTTTTTAGATATCGGGCATCCCTAATCCCTGCAGTGTGACGTGTTAGCTTAAAACTCCAATAGAACAGATCCCGAGAGTTTCCAGCAAGTTGCTTTTTTTTTTATTCATGTTAATTTTTTTATATTTCTTTTTTAATCTTTTTTAATTATCTTCGAGCCGACGGAGGGACAAGAGGGGGGACCGAAGTCCCCCCCCGTCGTCCCCCGTGAGGCCGAGAGACCCTGACTCTTTCTATCTTTGTGATTTTTAATCTTGGGTATTCCTTTCGTTAAAAAAAAAACAAAAAAAACTTATTGCCAACCTTAACGCACTATTGCCTTGAAATAATCGAAAAAATCGATTACATCGCCTTTCGTTCGATATATATCGGTTAACTACCTTTTAAGGGATAGTTTCTATATAATATATTATATATAATTAATATATATATAATATATATAATATATATATAGTATATAATATATACTATACTATATATATATATTATATATATATATATATATATATATATATATATATATATATATATATATAATATAAAATGCTTTACGCCTCCGTCAGTTTTTTTTTTTTTTAATATACTGTTAGTATATGAAACTAACAGTGAATTTAAGTGGGAACGAACAGGATCAAAAAGTTTTAAATATTAAAAAGATGTAAATATTTAATAGAATCGTACTTTTTTTAAGCATCGTACGTTTGGCAGTTACGGACCGAAAGTAAAGACTCAAAATAGAATTTTCTTAATAAAAACTCCTAAAATAAAAGAACAAAAATTACTAAAAAAAAGGCTAATTACTTACGATTTTATTATTATTATTATTCTTATTATTATTATTATATTATTATTATTAGCTTAGAAGGTTAGGTTAGGTTACCTTAGGTTGTGATACCTAGGATAGGTTAGGTTACCTTAGGTTGTAATTGGTTAGGTTAGGTTACTTTAGGATTCGCTATTCTAGATAAATATCGATAAAGTTACGTACAGAGGTGGGCAGTAACGCGTTACATGTAACAGCGTTACGTAACGGGAGTTACAATCTTAACGAGTAACGGTAACGCTTCAAACGATTCCAAAATGTAACGATGTAACGGTAACGCTACCTTTCAAAAATATTAACGGTTTTTTTCCGTTACTCGTTATTCTTTACATCCTACACACGGAAGTCCACTGTTATTTTATTTTTTATTTTTATGGAAACGAATTTTAGTTTTTCCAGAGTTTTAAATATATATATATATATTATATATTATATATATTATCATATATTATAAATATTATATATATATATATATATATATATATAATATATATATATATATATATATATATATATATATATATATATATATATATATATATATATATATGGAGAAATTCTATTTATTGGCTGAAAACGCTGTTCATTTGTTAGCGCTTTCTTACATGTTAGTGTAGCTGGTTATGTTATGTGTCGATGTTTAGGTTAGGGTATGTTATTTATAATAATTTATTTATTTTTATTATTAATGAGCTCAATTTTAACCCCGACAGTTCCCAGATATTGAAATGCTTTAGTTAACGAGAAAAGTCTCTAAAGTCGCTAAAAAGACAGATTTGGATAATTTTCTTTACGGCCAATAAATATATATATATATATATAGTAATATTAAAGAATATATATAATTAATATATATATATATAAGTATATATAGATATTATATAATATATTATATATATATATTAGTATATATATATAATAATATATATTTATAATTAATTAGTGATATATAGTATTATATATAGTAGTAATATAATATATATATACTATATATATATAACCCCGAATAATACCGAGGAAAATCAGCCGAAGAAAAGTATCAGGGATATGCTAATCGTTGCTGCCGGAAATGAGTTCAAGCGAATAATGCTCAATAGCCTAACGGAAGTACATGATTTGCTGGAGGAACAGTCCAGATGGCTTTTGTTTATTACGAGAAGTTTGTCCATCTACATCACCCGCGTCTCTTAAATAAAGATTGAACTAAAATAGAAGTGCTTAAAGTGAGCGCGTTACGGATATACGACAGATCCTAGAGTCATTAATTAAGGTATCCTATGTTAAAAAAGTTTTTTTGCACTACAATAATCCACTACCTTCATCAGCCCATGTAGAGAAAGGTTATTCAGCTTTGTGGGTCACATTCACTCTCCAAAGAGATCCAAGCTATCTGATATGTTTGAAACGCTAGTCATTCTTAAAGGTAATTCTACATATTTGTTAATGTTATTATTGTTTCACTATAAATGACATTATTGTCTTCATTTTTGTATTTTATTATGCTCTATATGGTTACTGAAAATTACTATCATTTATTATTATATTAAGTGATTAACAATGTTTAATAGATCATTATTATTACTATTTATTATTATTAATATTTTATTATTATTTTTATTACCAATATTAGTTTTACATTTTATGCAATTTTTATTATTATTACCATTATCATTATTTGATATTAATAATATCTACTCTTAATACTTTGCATACCAATAATATCAAACAATGTTGAAAGAAGATCGTGCTAGCTAGTAATTTCAAATGACGCACAATTAAGATATCTTCTACGTTATATAAAATAAAATTATAAAAAATTTTGCACGACGACCATTTACCTGGTATCACTAAATTCCATAAATGTATATCATTTATCATTTATTATCAAGTTTATATAATGAAACTTAAAAGATAAAAAAAATTTAAAATTGTATATTTCTATTATTTGGTCAATGATAGTAATGTAAAATGAAATTTTTGAATAAAAGTTTAAAAAACTGTTAGTTAATCCAATGATTTAATCTTCAGCAGTAAATATGTATATGATCATGTACCAAAACTGTAAACTATTAATTAAGCCCGAAACTGACCGAAAGTAACGCGTTAAATGTAACGAGTAACGGTAAACGCTCAAAGAATTTAAAAATGAACTATGAACGATAACGCTAACCCTTTTCCTCTCAAGTAACGATAACGCTAACCAATTTCATGTAACGATACTGATAAAGTTACGTAACGCTCATTGCCTCGCCAAGATAGTTGTTATAATCTTTTGTAGTACAACGGGATATTTTTAACCGTTTCTCACAAAATTTTACGGAAATAACAATTTGAGCCTTAAATAATATATGAACAAAATTATTTTCTTCAGAGGCAGTTTAGAATTCTCAAGTCACGTTCCTTTTATTACATATTTTTATAAAAATATTGCAGCATCTAATTCTGTTTAAATTAAGTCGTGTAAAATTAATAAATTAAATTTAAGTTACATTTTAACAAATAATTAATTAATATTTTACGTATATGTACTCCTACTTTGAATTTTCATCATAGACTTTTCAGACTTTTTAGCCTTACACTTTCTGCCAGGGCTGCGGAGCCGGAGCCGGAGCCGGAGCCGGAGCCGGAGCCGCGGAGACGCAAGGTTTTGGGTGGAGCCGGGAGCGGAGTCATTTTTTGACTATTGAGCGACCGACGGAGCGAAATCTTCGCGCGTGCCTGAGCCGGGACCGGAGTCGAGCCGCGAATTTTCGAGGACTTGGAGCCGGAGCCGGAGTCGGAGCCGCAAAAAAAAGACGCTGCTCCGGCTCCAGCACGTACAAAATTAAGTAATTATTTATTTGACAGGTTTTATAATATATATTATATATATTATATAATATATATATATATATATATATATATATATATATATATATATATAGTATATATATATATCAGGAATAGGAAAATATATAATACTATTTATAATATATAATATATATATATATATATATATATTATATATATATAGTATATATATATACTTATATATATATCTTAATTGAAGAAATCACCTCCAATCCTTAGATAGTTCTATAGTTTGGGACATTGAGTTCAAAGTGTTTTTTTGATTAAAGCATCTATATTAATAGCATTAAATATTTATAGAACTGTAACTATTATATATATATATATATTAATATATATATTATATAATATATAATATATATTATATATTATATATATATATATATAGATATATATATATATACTATCATTATTACTATATATTATTATATATTATTATATTATAATATATATATATATAATATAATATACTATATATATATAATATAATATATATTATATATATAATATATTATATATAGTATATAATATATATATAATATATATATATATATATTCTCTTTTTCAAAATATTCTTATGTTCTATTTATTTGTTCAAAAACTTAAAAAAGTTCTATACTTCTTTAGGAACTTTTAATTAATTAAGTTTATAAGCTAAGGAAAATCATTCAAACCAAATATCTCAAATGAAAGTTGTATTTCCTCGTGGATCTTATTCTCTTTGAAAATAAAAATACCTACATTTGTCAATTATGAAATAGTTAAACACGAGCTTAATGGGAAAACACAGTTCGATCATGATTAAAGAGTTTTACCAAACACCAATTACTCATTGGGGATAATAAATTTGCTGGAAAAGGGAAATGAATGGCAATTAAAAGGTTCTCATCCAATAATGATGCAGTTATAAAAAAAAAAGGTGAAGAAAAGCTATTCAGGATAAACCTTTATTTTTGAAAACTTATACTAAAGTCTATATTTCTTTCAATTGTTAAAAACTGTTCTGTCTATGCCAAAATGAAAAATCTAAACTATCAATTGATTATAATGGTTGTTAAAGAAGTACCCCATTAGAATTTTTCAAGAGCAGGACTTTTAAAGCACAGTGAACGATCTCTCGAACTGGAGTTCCTTTTGACTGGAAAATATTCGAAAAAACGGTCTTCTAGAAAAGCGGTTACGCAAAAAAAAAACTTCAAAAATTGCTTTAAAGGGCACGCTCTTGCATTTAAAAATGGAATGATTGACAAGCAAAGCTAAATATTTTGCTATTAATATTAGATATGTGGCGTAGATAAAGACAATATTAATAATACGTTAGTAAAGAATACCAAATCGCAACATTTCAGCTAAGATATCAGGGAACTTGTTATTGACGTTTTAAAAAAAATTCGAAATAATAAGAGTTCAATATTCTCTTAGCTTACGGACGAGCGCATCAAACATGAATCCAGTACCGATTGATAAAATTAAATAAGACAATGAGCGAGTACAGAAGCTGTAAATGTGATATTGATTTTATTGAATGTCCCAAAACGAAGAAGTAATAGTTGTTTTTAGAATAAACACGTGATAAAACTATGATAAGACTAGTTCGATGACATAACACTTTCACAAATGAGGTGAGTTCATACTTATCTGGTTAGCAGCGCATGATGTCTCCGCACATACATCATTCCACAACGTGAATCCAAATTTAATGAAAGTTCTAAAAACGTCAAAGCTGGAATACATGTCTTATTGCTCGAAAGGCTTTTTGCAACTAAAATACCATATTAGTATGAATGCTTCCCGGTACTCCTGAACTTTCTCTCTCCTATTAGTTAGTAGTGGAAACAAATCGAAACACTCAAAAAATTCAATCAGAAGTCGACTGCAGAATTTCTTTATTATATAGAGATGATTTTAATCAAATGACAAAATTCAATAGAAAGAATGGGAAAGAATTAACTGAAAAACAAAATATTTTTGTCGCCATCTTTGTTCCACAGTTCAGTGTCTTCCTCAGAACTGAATACTGATATTAAAAGCTAGAATGTTCGTTAGTAACTAGGACTTTTAAGCATGAATTAATTAATACTATCGAGAAATCCTGAGCGGTCAGATTACGTTTTCCAGCAGCTTCAGAATTGTCCCTTGGTATCTTGTTAGAGAAGAGGTAAATTGACCAATGGAGCATGCAGAAAGCGACTAAAAAAAGACGAATCTTACCCAGTAAACAAAACTTTAACCTAAATTTCCGTCTAGAAATATAACAATTTAGTAATTCCACAAGCATTAGATAAATAGATAAAAAATCAACCTGAAATCAAATTAACAGTTAATTAAAGACGAATTTCCCTACTAGCAGAAATTTTCGTCGGATGGCCCACAAAAATTACAACTGTCTATCTAGCCGTTAAATATAAGCGCTTATTTTTTTCTTTAAAAAGTTAATCAAAATTGGACTTAGGAAGATTCGCTAAAGGAGGCATTTTATGTAATAAGTCTTTATTTTTAAAAAATTATTTTGGATAAATTATATGTTCAGTATGGTAAGCAGACTCAAAAAGAAATATTTTTAAAATATTAAAAAATGAATTATAATATTTTTTTTTTTAAATAAAAAAGTTTTACAAAAAACATTCTTTCTTTACTTCAGTAGCTTTTCTTTCAAACCTGATGCATTTGAAATTTAAGGTGAAACTGCAATATCTAATTTTTCCGTTTTTCAAAAAAAAAAGTAAAAAAAACTTTTTAGTAAAATTATTATGCGTAAATGTACAGACAGTTCATCGTTCGAAGAAGAATTGTATTAAAATTTAGGAAGAAAGGATGAATTAAAATCTTTTCTGTATTTTGATAGAATCTCTCCATCCTTGCTCGTCACTTATTTACATATTAATTCTAAGTAATAAAGATATCATTAGCAAACATTCAATTTCATCAAACTATAAGAATTTTTTGTAAAACTCATTAATGGAATTTCATATTTTTAATGGAAAAAGGAATAAACTAGAATCGGAGCCGGAAGCCGGAGCCGGAGCCGAACAATTTTAAAATGCGGACGCAGACCCGAGCAATTTTAAAATGTTGGAGGCGGAGCCGGGAGTCGGAGCCGGGTAATTTTAAAATGCTGGAGGCGGAGCCGGAGTCGGAGCCGGCTAATTTTAAAATGATGGAGCCGGAGCCGGAGTCGGAGCCGGAAAAAAATTTGCCGGCTCCGCAGCCCTGCTTTCTGCCATATAGATAAACTGAAAAATATCGTACCTTATTTTTATATAGTTTTTCAATAACTGAATATTGCTGTAAATAATCCTTAGTTACTTATTTATTAAAAGTTTTATTTTATTTTTAAAACGTATTTATATTTCTTTTTCTTTTCAATTTAAAATTGTTTAAATTTTAAACAAATGTTCTTTCAAAAAAAAATTTTTTATTTGTTAAAAATACCCTTTTCGTTATACATTTCCCCCCAATACGATATTTTTTCCGTTTTTTAAAAAAATATTTAAAATATTTCAAACTTTTCAATCATGTTCGTTCCCATTTAAAATAATTGTTAATATTATTTACTATCAATATATAAAAAAATAAATAAACTGAAAAGCAAACGTAAAGCCTCGCCTATTATAGATATATATAATATATAGTATATAATTATTATATATATATTATTAATTAATATATATATATATATATATATATAATATATATAAATATATATATATATAT
>JABUQX010019302.1:0-7500 GCA_015478945.1 Trachelipus rathkii | reverse complement strand
TTATCCCCACCAAAGTTGGTATTCCTACCCCAGGTCGTGTCACTTCGTTAGAGCCGAGATTTCAAGTCCCTGCACCCCCGGAGGCTAGGTGCTGGGGGCTATAGATTTAAGTGAAAAAACAGTGACTAAATATGAGAATTGAAAAGTACACGAGCTGAGGCGTCTCTTATCTGCCCTATAAATTTTTTTGAGTGCGCCTTGCCGCCTGATGCGCCTATGCCGCCGGACCTAGTGCGCCTAGCACCTATGCGCCTAGCGCCTATGCGCCTGCGCCTGCGCCTTTTCTCCGGCCGGTGCCTGTTTGCTAAATTTATTTGCAACACGTAAATTTTGTAATGCGGATAATAAAAGCATTGCTTTCTATAGGAAGAAAACACACATATTATTATTTTGGTAACTGTAAAAACACCGTAAGCTAATATCTATACGTCCTCTTCCTCCACCATGTCCTTGTGGTCCATGTTTCTCGCCCAGGAGGTCCAGGCCACAGAGCGCGTACAGAATGCAAATTTCAGAGCCAATAGTTGCGCAATTTATTTGGAGTTAAGAACTACTGAACTAGTTAAATATATACACAAGCATGGTAAACAAACAGAAAAAAAACAGAAAGGAAAACTGCCAATCCAGACGCGCAGAGAACAGAAACCTAATAGTTATTGATCTAGTAGATCTGAAGACAGAAAAAAAAATATATATATATATATATATATAATTATATATATAATATATATATATATAAATATATTATATATATATATATTATATATTTATTATCTATATCATATTTTTAATATATTATAAATAACAATTATAATTTTTTTTTTTATTATATATATATATATATATATATATATATATAGTAATATATATATATATATATATATATATATATAGTTATATATTCAAGTTTTAACACTGGTTATTTAAGAATGAGTACACAGTTAGCCATGCTTCTAAAGTTCTAACTTTTAAGGAGTAAAAAAAAAGCGTTGTTCCTGTATCATAGGGCGCGGCTATAGGCGCAGAGAAGTTGACTGTGCGCCTATGCTTAGTCCGCCTTTTTAAAAATTGTTGCGCCTATGCGCCTTTGCGCCTACGAATTTATAGTACGCCATAGGCGCATAAGCGCAACTCGGTGGCGCAACGCCCAGCTCTGGAAAGGTATATTTAAAGAAATCTTATTAGAATCTGAGCAGGAGTCAGAACCGGTACCGGTACCTTTGCAGGAATCGTAACTGGATTGAATATATAGTAAGACATGTGAGGTGTCATTCTAAATGTTTATGAACGCATAGAACCCGATTGTAAGTGTTTCACACTCCTAGAGGGTGTCTGAGCACCCCCGGGAGGGAGTCCTAGAATAAAGGAAAAAAGACAAACGCACGGAGTGCTTAACAAAGAAAATTGGAGGAAGGATAGCGAAGGACGATTCCAGGAGGAATCAAAAATAGTAAAGCCCCACATGAGGTGGAGCCAAACCCCAAAATGGGGTTTTACCTATCTATCACAATGTTTCTCTAGACATTGCGTGGCTATTCAGCAAATGTGTAAAGTGATCATGAAAACACGCAACATATTCCGAATTACAGAGTGAGTAGTATGGGGTGGACAACTAACAGCTAAAATGAAAACCGGAAGTTGCACATGTTGCAAAGCAACATTTTGCAACATCCGGTTTTTCAAGCTTGACGTGTCAAGGTTAGGGTTTTTAAGGTCGGTGAGACCGAATTTAAGGTCTGGAAGACCGACTTCAGAGGTTTTGAGCCTGAACTCAAGGGTTTTACCCCCCAAAAGGGGGCTTAGCCCCCCAAAGGGAGTTTTTTGGTTCCTAGAAGGTTTTAAATGATCGATAGATCATTTTTGATGGTTTCAATCGATTTATCGATGTTTTGTACCCCTATATCGATGTTTTTAAATCGTCTTTTCTACGTACTCTGGTTCATTAGGATTTAACGGAAACATATAATCGAAGAAAAATATTAATAACATTCATTCGATAAATATCGCTTGTCGGGGGCAAGGTATGAAGGGACTTGGAATCCTGGGAAATCCTGAATGATTCCAGGGAACCTGGAAACTGGCAAATGACTAAATTGGATTCCTTGGAAACGGGTGAATGTCGGAAACTGGTGAAAAAATGAAAAATTAAAAAATAAAATAAAATTAAAAAAAAAATAGATAAAATTAAAATTAAAATAAAAAAAAATAGAAATAAATAAATAGTAAATGTTTAATTAACGATTATTATTTTGTAGCCGTTGCATGTCCCAGCATCGGATGCGTCATCACTCTGCTCCGCACCGCACTGCCCTGCGCCGCACCGACCGCTACGTCCAACGTGCGATGGGATCGAGTTCCAAAAATCTGGAAATGGTCGCTAAAGCGCTGAAATTGATATAATTATGAAGTAGGAGCGAAGGAGAAGAAAGGAAGAAGGAGGAACGAGAAAGGAGAAGGGAATGGCTGTTGGAACGCGCCGGATTTTTTGGTGAAAGGATTTTGGTCCCTAACTGAACTAGTTAATAAAACTCAACTAAGTAAAAGAATGAATATAATCGCACGGCAAGTCGTACTTTTTAGCACGTAACGAATCTAGCGGATATAGATTAAAGAAATTATGACGACAGGGATTGTTCATAAAGAAGGAGGGAAGGAAAGAGGCTGTTTAGAGAGGTTATTGAGAGAAGGATTTGGTGGAGAGCTGTATTAGGAACAGGCGAAGGACGAGTTGTACGGAGCCCAGTTGCGGAACCGGCTACGTGGCTGAAGTAAACATTGCGTTGTAGGCCTCAGAGCTGACATTTCTATTCAGAAATCCTCGTTTTCACCCTTTGTGAATCGTCAATTAAATTTGTGGTTTTGCAAGTCTACACGTTGTAAATCTTTATGTTATATTTTAAATATTTCATTTTTATGTTTTAATTTTTAGCTTTCGATTAATGTTTTTTCACAACTGTTTAAATACGTTTGCACCATGTATTAAGTTATTGTTATGCTTTTTTGTAAAGAACTAACTTGGGAACTTTGGAAGGTTACAGTAACATATTTTAACCCTTACTTAAGAGCTGTATATTTCTACATAAGTTAAAAAGTAAATCAAACACTCAACCTAGCGTTACTGCCTCCATCGATCTATAAATCTGGAAGATTGAAGTTCAATTTATTTAATATATTCCTGGTATCCTATATATTTTTTCTACAGTAATAACAACAGTAAAGCAGTTAAATCAGTAAAATCAGGGTAAAGCGAAAAATCAGTAAATCAGTGAAATCAACGTTACTGCCCTCCAGATCACCTCCTGACCCATTCCATGGATGGATGTAATTCAACCCAAAGGATACAATTACAGATACAAAAAAATTTTTATTTAGTTTTGTTTTGTTTTCTTATAAACATTTTCTTCTTTACTAAAAACATTATTTCTTTTTAAGCTAAGAATTATAAAAAAATACATTTTACATACCCAAGGTCCCCAGGGCTAAAATCAGTAATCAGTATGAAATCTAAACTGGCTCCTCCAGTACTACTACTCTAATAATTACGTGATACTAATAATCGAGATCAAACTGTGGTTTCAAATGTAATGTTGGTTTCTTAATTTCTTTTTTTTACATTTTTTCTTTGAACAATATAATCAGCTAGAAAACACACTTTTTATTTATTTTTGTTATTGTTTAACTAATAAATTAAACAAAGTTTTGTTTGTACTAAAAATTGTCTTATGTGCTTTTCATGGGTTGACTAATAAACTTAAAAACGTTTGCATTTATTACAGATGCCACCCGGTAGAAGCGTGGCACAGTAAGTCCAGCCCTAATCGATCAGTTAATCAAAACTGCCCTCCATTCACCTTTCTTTATAAATTCAAGAGCTTTTTCTCTTGATTGAAATTTAAAATCAATTTTAGTTTCAAGTGAGCTAATATCTTTAAAATTTGATAAAAAGTTATCTAAATGCTTTAGAAAAATTTGTCTAAATTTGAAGATGTCTAAGTTAAGTAACTTTAAGTTTTCACTGAGGAATAAACTTGAAAATCCATTAGTCACATAACAAAATTTCTTCAAGAAAAAATTCTTGTATCCTTTTTCAAGAAATTGCATAATAATTCTTTAAGTATATAAGCTGTATTATCAAACAAAATACAATGAACTAATTCTTTAGATAACTTATCATGTTCGGTAATGTATTCAGTGGGAAAAAGTGGTGGGAATGGCTAGGGAGGGTGAATAACAGCAGAAGTGTTCAGGCGTTGCTTTTCTGGAAAAGTTCAGAAAATTTATTCATGCTAGGGTTGGATGGTATTGAATTAGCTGTTTTACTGACTATTACTGGCAGTCAAACTAAGTAGGTGATGTAAAACGCCAGAAGTTTTTGAGCTTATCATAAAATTAAGGGGAAATGATTTATGATTTTAGTTAAAAAACACAAGAATGTTGTTAATAAATGAAAAAATTAAACAAACAAGTTTTTAGATATGTAACAGTGCACCAAGATAGGCATACATTCTCAAATAAACTATCATTACATGAAATAAACACTCTTAAATAAATGGAATACAATAACATTTAATTCTCTACAGCACAATTGGAGGAGCTACTAATAAAGCAATAACGAATAGAAAACAGTAAAAGATATCCAATTACCATATACTCTCAATAACGAAAACTGTTAAATATGGATATATATATATATATACTAATAAGATTCTTTCTCTCCGTTCGTGACAAAACATTTTTTATGGCTTTTTGCTCACACATTTTCTATTGCTTGCATGATTAGTACCCTTCTATCTAAATAAGTCATTGAGTACTAGAATTTCTGTTTATTCTTTTATTTTATTTTTCTGCATCTATTTTAGCGAAGGTATTAATGCTATTAGAGATAAGTGTCTTTATTACTATGAATATCTTGTTGTGCTGTGACATGTATGCGACTATGTCTACCGTTTGTTTTATGCTATATTTCTATTTGTCGTGATTTATCAAAATATATTAGTTGATGCTGATAAAGAGAAAATGGTAAAAGTCATCCACTTTATAATTCATATTATATAAAGATATATATTCAATACTACTATATACTAATTAATAATATATTGATTTCAAATTCTATAGATACCTACGCATTTAAGATAAAAATTACAAGATATTAAGTACAGGACAAAGTGAGATAACAAGAAGTATTAGTATAATTTCGTCTTACTCGCCTGTCTATCAGTGTGTCAAAGATATTGTGGAACAAGTAATAAATCTCTTTTACCTTTCATTGTGTCAAAAAGATATCGTAAGATTAAGAGATCATTCTCTCATCTCAGTGAAAGTTCCATTGCTGTTCGCGTTAAATAAGATAGTTACAAACTCAATAGCAGAATACATTCTCGATTGGTTACCTCGCCTGTGAGAAGTGTTGATCATCACTTATATTTGAGAAAGGTCTTGAATCGTACTTTCTTATGAGATCCTTTCAGTGAGAACGATTTTGCATATACCTTTTGATTATACTTAAATTTTGCCACAGTCATCGCATCAACTCTTTCTCGCAATACCTGCGATCCGCAACGCAGTTATTGAGCTGCTTGTGGTTTCTGACTTGCATCGTAGTATCGAATTTTGATGGATACAAATCATAAGATAAGCTAAAACATCTAATTAATTCCATCAACGTCAGTTTATATTCATAAATTAAATTTTTCTTAACTAAGCTTCTGGATAGACTAATGCTAGCAAAAATCTATAGTAAATAAAATCACTATTTTGTTCGAGGTTGTGATATATGCTCCGGATGGAAGAACCTAATGAATATCTCTGCTTAGATATGCTTGTGATCATACTATGATAGCAAAAATCTATGAAAATTTAAATTTTCGGTAGTTTAAATATTTATACACTTAATTTTCAAAATGTCTTCAGTAGTAGCTATATTAAATGAAAAATTATATTATAGAATGAAACCTTAAAAATAAATAAATTAAAATGGTTAAAAGTTTTCAAATTAATTTTATGAATATTTATATGTAAATATATTTATAACATTAGATAATTTTAGAGATATGTTTTAGAAATAAATAAGTATTGTAATATAATTTTTAATTTATAATTAAAAGTCCGTTATTATTAATTTATAAATTGCTATCAATAAGCCTGCAACTTAATACGATTTACAAAACAACATAAGCTCATAATAACAACTAAACAATACTAATTCTATAACTAACAAACAAAAAATATATAACACTTTGAGAACGCCACATTGTAATTGGAAGAATACAGCATAATTAATCAACAATCCTGCAACTAAAATATGAGATACCAACTAATACAAATATCGAGCTATCACATTCAAAATCACAACAACATGCTAAACAACAAAGAATTTATTTTTATGTTATGTTTTATACAAAAAGATTACTTATACTTATATATATGAAAGATGATATAAATATCAATATATACATCAATGATATCAACTAGATATCAATATAGATCAGAGAATTCGTAGGGATAAGTATAATATAGGGTGACTTAAGTATAATATAAATATATGAGGGCAGTTATGAATTAATTGATATATTTTTACTGCTTATATATATATATATGTTTGCTTATGCAAAATTTTATATAAGTTCGAACATATCTAATTAAAGATATATTTATTATTTAGTATAAACTTAAACTGTTAGAACATAAACATATTACACAAAATTAAATTAAATAAGATTTAATATGTTCTCAATTGTTTAAAAAATCATTAATTTGGATGAATAGATATCAATGATTAGATAATCTAAATATGATCTGATACGATATATATATATACAGCGGTAATGAGATAGAGGAGTGGACTAGAGTGGCAGTTTGATTAAACTGATTTAACTGCTTCTATAGTTGTGACCTAGATGAATAATAATAGCAAAGGTGTAATTAAGTTTTGGAGCTTAAAAATTTCTAAAAAGAGAATAAATGTTTATTTAAAGAAGGTATGATAGATACTTCATATAAGTGAAAGTACACATGAGATAAAAATTCAAACTACAATTAGTTTTGTGTTATTTTAACATAATTTAAAGAATAATGACTTGAATGGAATAGTGATCCAAGATGTATGATGTAATATTATGGATGTTTATTCGTCCGTAGAATAATTGTTATTATTATATTATATTATTTTCTATTATTTATGATTATTAAGGTGGATAGATTATGATTATTGTATTATTGCGTGACTGTATTATTACTTATTATGAGATGTGCACTCTAGTTTTGATGTACATTGATTTACTGCTTAGTATATAGGTCATGCTATAAAATTATAACAATTTTAATAAAAAATATATATGATTGACTTGAAATCAATAAGCATCAATAGACTCTTAATGGTTATTATTATTAGTATTTGATTAGGGTCAGATTTTAGTCTATTATTGGATTAGGGCTGGATGGTATTTGAAGTCTTATTCTGTTTTTATACTGCATCTCATACATGCTTTTAGGTATTTAATG
>JABUQX010019301.1:45000-50234 GCA_015478945.1 Trachelipus rathkii | reverse complement strand
GTTAACGTATGTATTATGGTGTGCATCCTGGGAATCGAAAGGCTGGGAGACCGAAGAAAAAGTACATTCCATTCAGAAGCCTGCCACCAACACCATACATCACTAACACCTGCCATAGAGGTTCTCTATTAATCCTATCATACACCTGTTGCAATTCCATAATACATAAAAACAATTTATTCTTTAAAGATTTGATCCACATATTCTCTACCACTTCTAAACTCACATCGTTCTTCACCAATCAGTCACTCGACGAACTCTTTCGACCAAAATAGCAGCATATATCTTCCCTACAACACTCAATAACCTAATTCCCCTATAATTCCTACAGTTACCCTTATCCACTTTACCCTTATATAAGGGTACTATTACTGCTCTCCTCCAATCCCTCAAAACTATATCCTCCATAAACGCTTTGTTACACAACCTCCAAATCCAATCAATTACCATCTCGCCTCCGTTTTTGATGATTTCACCAGTAATTTCATCTATACCTGCAGATTTACCATTCTTTAACCTCCTCCTTACTAATGACCTCATCCCCAAAATACCTATTTCTTCTTGCACCATCAAACCCACACACATTCACTATCACCTCTTCATTACTGCCAATGTTATGCAGATTTTCGAAGTGTTCCCTCCACACTCCCCTCATATCCATTTCATCAGTTACGAAAGCACCATCCCTATTCATTATTCTAAGCAGATTCCCCTTACTCTCATTCTTAACCATTCGCGCTTCCTTCCAGAAGAGCTTCCTATTCCTTTGTAAGTCCCCATTCATCCTCCTTCCAAACTGTTCATTTACCTCTTTTTTCCTTCTTCGTATGCACCTTTTAGTACTCCTTTTTCTCTCTTTATATAATTGCCAACATCTTTCTTTTGAAACCTCATCATTGGATTTTAGTACATTCAACCACGCTTCTTTTTTTACTTTTAAAACGCTTGCATCACCTCTTCATTCCACAACTTACTGTTAATATTCTTACTTCATACTTTGGCACATCCTCATACTTCCTTTGTACTGCTAACAACTGCTTCCTTCATTTGCTCCCAGATTTGTTCAGTTTCAACTTGTTCACATTCAACTGATTTACTTGCAAACTCTCTTAAATACTTATCCTTCATAATCCTTGTTACCTTGTTCACTCAACTTCCCCCTCTTAATTCTACCCATTTCCTTCCTTATCACCTTCCTCTCCATCCAAGCCCCAACTAACTTAATTTTACATAAAACAACATAATGGTCCGATAATCCCATTCCTAACCCCCTAACTGATTTAACATCCAACACATACTTAACATCTCTTTCTTCACCAACACAAAATTAATCATACTTTTCACTTCAATACCATCTCTACCTACACCAACTCTAGTACACTTATGAATACTCTTGTGTTTAAAGAAAGTATTACTTATACACATACTACTCTCCTCACAGAAATTAATCACTTTCCTACCACTCTCATTTTCTCCTCACACCCAAAAACCATCTAGGTTATACCATCCCATTTTTGATCACCTATCCAACTATTTTGGTCACCCAACACAATCAATCTGAAGCTCCTACTAACCCCATTCAAAACATCATTCAGATTATCCCAGAAAATCGCTCTCTTCAACATTACCCTCAGATGGACCATATGTCACAACCACACATACTTTGACCTTTTCAAGCTTAAATTTAACCATTAAGATTCTAGTACTCACACAAACAAAGTCTATCATAGCTCTGTACCACAAATCACTCATCAGAATTGCAGCTCCTTCACTCCCCCTCTCATTCATTACCACACCACTCATTTTCACCATTTCCTTTCATCTTTGTTTGTCACAGCGAGCAAATCAAATTTGCATTTTCTAAAAACATCCATCACCTCTCTCCTCAGCATTTATTCCTCTGACAATCCATGTACCCATACGATTCATACATTTTCGTCGAAAGATAGAAGGCCGTTTACGGTGATCACGACCTTCTTCAAGGCATGCATTAGCATTCCTGGCAAAAGATAAGTGGTAGTGGGCAGCCAACCCAACTACTACCGTCCCTTTGTCGCCTTCTACGTTTATCACGCAGGACAAACGATGTGGGCACTTCTTTTTCCCTCACACATAGGGATATAAGGAGTAGGGATGTCTGTAAGATGTTGTCTAGAAGACGGGTATGGATATAAGTATGTGTTTATGATATGTAGATAAAAGGTGGTGTCTGTAAGATGTTGTCTGGAGGATGAGTGTGTATATGAACGCAAAAGAGAAAGGCGAACCATTAAAATGGGAGGTAATTTCATCTGCAAGTATATATATATATATATATATATATATATATATATATATATATATATATATATATATATATATATATATATATATATATATATATATATATATATATATATATATATATATATATATATATATATAACTAGTTCAGTAGTTCTTAACTACAAATAAATTGGCAACTATGGCTCTGAAAATTTTCAACTTCTTCAGCGCTGTGCTTAACCTCCTGGGGAAACATGAACCCAAGGATTGGAGTATAAAGAGACGTAGATATTAGCTTCATTAGTGCTTTAATTACAAAATTAGTAAATATGTTTTTCTTCCTTATAAAAGCATGCTTTTATTATCGCACTAAAGTTTACTTTGTAAATAAATTTAGGCAAACAGCCACCTGCCATGAAGTTGCAGGCGCAAAGGGCCCAAAGCATAATAGGGTGCTGATGTGACAAAATATAGGGCGCATAGCGCTTTGTAAGCACTAGGTCCGGCGGCATAGGAGCAGGCGCACTCAAAAAAATTATAGGCGCGCCCAAATCTCTGATATATATATATATATATATATATATATATATATATATATATATATATATATATATATATATTAAGATATAAAGATATATATATATATATATATATATATATATATATATATATATATATAGATGATGATGATGATGATATATATATTATAAAACATTTATGGAGGGTATAGTTCCGAGGTAATGGAGGAGAGCAGTAATAGTTCCCTTATATATGGGTAAGGGATAAGGGGAACTGTAGGAAATTGGTGAAGAATGATGCGAGTTTAGAAGTGGCAGAGAATGTATGGATCAAATCAAATGATTGACTGATTGGTGAAGAACAAGATGCATTTAGAAGTGGTAGAGGGTGTGTGGATAAAATTTTTACATTCAAACAAATGATTGAGAAAATGAAAGAAGGAAAAATTGTATTTAGATTTTAATGGATTTGCAACAGGAATATGATAGGATTAATAGGGAAGCTCTATGGCAAGTGTTAGTGATATATGGTGTTGGTGGTAGGCTTCTGAATGGAATCAAAAGCATACATGATGATATGGTGGTTATTCAATTTGTATATGGATGGGGTTATGAAAGTTTTACGTTTGGATATATTTTTAAAAAGTCTGAAAAATTAATTGGACATTCAAAGGCGTCAGACTGTTCAACTGATAGCCTCTAGAAACCAATATTCGTCTACTTCTTTTAGTCAATGTTCTGCTACTTTAGAATGCTCTGCTACAGAATAAACAATGGCAGTTGAAACTATCTAACTGAGAAAAATATAAGTCCTTGGTCCTATTGCTCTTCAAAATCTAAAACAAGTTCCAAAGACGGTTCCACGCGCCGATTCATTTTTCCTAATAAGGTTAGCGAACAAGGACCTAATAAACCTTGCTTCAGAGATTGGAGATATCCTGAGCTAAACAGCATACATGAAATTTCTTCTCAACACCGGGATTATGCTATGTTAAAAACTAGAAATAGTACTGTGTAAATTTAACACTAAACTAGTTGCACAGATGGTTACAGAAGTAAACTATTGGTCTAATATATTAGAAAGAATTGCTCCAGTTGTAAAAAATGTATCTCGAGGACTTTCGTTCCTTGATGAAGACGACGTTTTTGGATATGTAAAAAATGGTAACTTTTTACAGTGTTTAGAATTAATTGAAGAATTTGATCCGCGTTTCTTTAAAGCCATATAACATTGCATAGTAGCCAAGGAAAGTGAAAAGTATCATACTTATCTTTCGGAACATGAAGAATTAATAAAAATATTAACGAAATTATCAGACAAGTTGTTTAATCAAAATACTTTTTAATCATTATAGATTCTAGTTCTGTTGTCCGTTATGCCAATGAAGTGATTTGTCTGAGGAGGGGTACATTGAAATTTTTAAAAATCCAAATCACACTGGTCAGGGACTACTTCCTGATGGAGTTTTCTAATTATTTGAAAGGTACGAGGCTTACCTTAAATAAATAACTGTCATGGTCAGAGCTTTAATAAAGCTGCAAATATTCAGGATTGAAAGTGTGAATCAAACAAGTAAATCCATCAGCCCGCTATATTCTTTCTCGGCTCACGCTCTTAATTTAATTGGCTGAAGTGTATTAATTTGCACTCAAGCTGCTGCTACTACTTTTTTTTTCATTTTGACCTTCTTCAAGTTGTAAATAATTTTTTAGCTGGATTCGCTGAAAACTGGAATCAGTTAAAATCATTTTTCACCTCGGGTAATTTGACTGTTGAGACTGTCCAAAACACGTTGGTTTGCTTGCGAAGACACAAGAAGCTTAAATAAAGATTGGGAAGTGATCATAAATACCTTATTGTCTATTAAGCAAAATGAATATGAAAAACCTATTGTTAATGCAAAGCTAAAGGAATAAGCAAGAAGGTTTGTACCCTTCAAAGTTGCCTCTCTCACCATGTGAAAGCCATGCGTGAGATTGGTATGTCCAATTCGTAAACGGGCGAGAACCACCTCCTGGCGGGACTCCGTTTACAACACTAGCGATGTGAAAGATTGACATAGATCTGTTATCCGACTTCTGTGGTTTGGTGGGATGTGGCTTACGATGGGTCACAGATATCCATTTTTGTGAAAAAAAGGTGATAAAACCTAGTCAGTTGTATACCAGGAAACCGTTCTGGAAGGTGTGGTAAGACCACCAGGTCAGGTCAGATCAGATCCTCTTGCAAAATGAGCCAAGAACCTGTTAGGTCAGGTCAGATCCTCTTCAGAATGAACCAAGAACCTTTTATCATGATTCTGCACTAACACAAAGAGATCTACTCAAGCTTGACTTACGAACAATGTTCCTCATTTCTGAGGGTTGACCCCATCTGGCAGCCTCGATCTTAGTTCTTTGGATTCCAAATTATGAACAGTTTTAGAGTATATGATCTACCCAAAGACGACA
>JABUQX010019301.1:0-42500 GCA_015478945.1 Trachelipus rathkii | reverse complement strand
CTGGTTGCAGGTTTGCGCAACCACCATTTTATAACACTAGCAGCTAAGGTGCTGCAACTATTCGATTTTTTGGTGTCTTTTTTATTTTTTTAGTAGGATTAAAATATTAAGATAGTTCAATTGCTATTATTAGGAAATGTGAATTGTGATGTCTTTACATTTAATGATAAAAAAAACGTCATCATAATTTAGTTGTCCATAGTCAAACTCCAACATGATTGTTTGCAGGACACTTTACAGACACATTGCTTCCTTATACATTTTTGAGTGAGAATTAATGATTATATAACAACTTTTAAAATAATTGATAGATTGTGAAAATATTGACCGGACGTGGACGACAGACGCTTTTTTTTTAAAATTAATTGATTATACCTACAACTTGCGTTTGGCATTATTCTAAAGAACTCGAAACCGCTTGTTTTCAAATTATCTGAAATTCAAATATATTGGGGGTAAAGTTCTAAATAACGAAACAATTCGGGGAATAAATTGGACTCTCATGTGCACAATAATTAACGTCAACTCTCAGCGAATTCAATAACGAAAACGTAAAATAGTATGTTTTTCTGTTTGACAGGTTGTTAGGATCTCTGCTTTTAATATATATAAATTCACTCCTCTCTCTCTCTCTCTCTCTCTCTCACTCTCCTCTCCTCTCTCTCTCCTCTCTCTGCATTCTCCTATATATATATCTATCTAGTCTATCTATCTATCTTATCATTTACTTTCTTTTATTCTATCTATCATTCTTATCTTCAATCTATCTAATTTTTATCTATCTATCTATCTATTTATCCATTTAACCTTATATATATATATAGTGATATTAATATATTTATATATATACTGTCAGGGACTACTTTATACCCTATTACGCTATATAGTATTATAAATTGCAAATTGAGAGCGTAATCTAAACTCAAGATATCAGTTAATAATATTATATCTTATATATATTTTATTGTATAATAAGGTCTTTTGGTAGGTTTAAGAGCTTTTTATATCTCTTCGTCGAGATGAAGTATATATGAAGCCGGGATATTATTTTTATTTAAAAGACGTACAACTCAACAGCAAATAACTCATGCTAGGAAAAACCATCTCGTACGGCCGGCTCATATGCGTATTGTAGGTCATTTATTTTATATAATTTACATTGCATTATAAAATGAATTTCTAACAAATTATAACACAAATTATAAATTACAATCTATTATATAAGTTAAGAAAAGGTTATCTTAGAGTTTAGGTTACGTTGTGAGATAGATTTTATACTGATAACATTAAGCAAAGGTAGATATGAGTTTAATTAGTTTATCAAGTATTTGTAACTTTTTTGTTTTTTGTAAAATTTTTATAGAGGTTGTGATAGCTGCTTGAATAACATAAGTAGCTTTCTCAAGTTTGACTTTTAGGCTATTGTCCTTCAGAGAGTTTCATGATAATTGCAGTACGATTTCATACAATCGATGTGATATACTAATTATGGAGGTGAGCGGGATAATCAACATGATCCCATTATATATATATTAGATAATATATATATAGTATATATTATATGTAATATATATATATATATATATATAGTATATTATAGTATATAAATATATTTTATATAATAAATATGTTATATGTGTTAGGATCACTATAATATATATATAAATTATTATATTAATTAATTTATATATTATTACATAATATTATTATATTTATATAATATTATTATATAGTATGGATAATATATTACTATAATATAATATGTTATAATAAGGTATATTTTTAATATATATATATATATTATAGTATTATATAATAGTATGTATAAATATATATATATTAAGTATTAATCATATAATATTAATAATAAATGTTATATATATATATTAATATAATGGCTAGTATAAGGTATATAATATATTTTATAATATTATATATTATGGTGATAGTTGGTTAGTAGCAGCAGACAACTACGTCGAGTCTCATTATTTCCAAGTATAAACTACAATAGTACAGTGAGAAATAAGGGGGAATATCATGTGTTGGAATCCTGAGAGCAAAATCGTTTAGGGTGTCAGAAAATGTGAAAATAGGAAAAATAAAAAAAAAAAAATTAAATAAAAAAAACATACAAATGCTATATCTCCAACTACATTATTAGTAGAGCTGTAGGGCATAGTGGTTTGGCATCCTGGGTAAAATGTTAATTTATAAACAATTGTAAAAAAAAATAAATAAATAAATAAATAAAAATTTATATGGCTATTTTTTTTCCTTGAAGGACGTGCTAAAATTTATTGAGTATTTTAGATTAATAAAGTGTTATTGACGACTGCAATTGTTATGGGGGCTCGAGCATCGATACGGGGGAACGATCAGGTGGGGGGATACGTTATCCATTAACCCCCGTAACGGGACTGGAAGACGGACGAAGACCTAAAAGAACCCCCAGCGACACGCAACATTACACACTAACGCGAGCGTTCTTGTATTGTTTCCCGGACGACCCTTTAGGTGGATACCAGCAAGATACGAGAGGAAAAGTACACAAGTCAGTCAAAATACCCTAGTTTCTGTTTAGGATACGATAAGAAAGGATTAGGCTATTTCGACCCCGGGCAAAATCTCCTTTGCCAAATTTCGTCATGCTGGCTGATATTCAATGTGTAGAATAAATATGACCCTTGAGGGTAATTTCTTTTAGTTTCAAAGAAAAAAAAAGTCAAAATTTTATTAGAAAGTGCTTCGTTATTCTATTTATAACGCGAAGGGATTAGTAATATTACTTTCACTAATCCTAGTAAGCAATTATCTCTAACCTCCCTATTTCCAAATATCTAACTAAATACCTGTCATTTATATAATTGCAACCATTCATATTTTTGATTTGTTAATTCCTTTTTAAGTATCTACGGTCCATAGTGGTATTTTCTTAAATTTAGGTCCAGAAGTCAACATACTTTGAAGGCGTATCTATAGGATTCCCCAAATAAACTGTATGAAAATGTTCCCGTATTTTTTGTTTTTCTCGACTTGGAGGTAATAAATACTTGTCGTTTTATAGAAGAACTCTCTTAGAGTAATTATTATCTTTTTTCTTGTGATTCTGGAGCCTTTAGATTCGTTATTGTTATATAACCATCTTATAAATATAGCAACTCAAAGACGTAGTCGAGCTTCGGCAATTGTAATGAGTGATATTAAACAAAGAAATGCAACAATTCGGCTGGAGAAATTGAAGTACAAGTGACTTAACATCAACGTTTCATGATTAAAATAATATAAATTTCAGAGTCTTCTCTAGGTTAAAACTTAACTGGTATTTGTGGTAATTCTTTTGTAGTCTCTATTTATATTTAACCTATCAGTCTGGTTTTTTTTGTAGCATAATAAGCCGTTATGAAAAAGGCTATAAGGTCGCCATATTTAGTTGTAGGTGTCCTAAAATATAACAAATAGAATAGAGTCTAAGTGAAAAAAATGAGCATTCCACACTAAATCACTTTCAATGTTAATGTTACTACCTCCTATAGTAATTTTATAGCAATGTTGTATATGTTATATTCTTTGTGGAAATAACTGTAGAATACTTACATTCTGGTTTGTATTAGCATAAATCTACAAAGCGTTAGTCGCAGCTTATGTTTATATTTGTTTTAGGTGCTTATAACAAAGAAATCTAAAGTTGAAATAATAGCATTTCATACGTGGTAAATTACTATCGTGTTATCAGTTGTAATATTTTTATTCTTTCTAGAGGTAAATCTTATGGTGAGGTGTTTGGGTTAGTGCTTCTGATTGAATACTTCTAAGAGATAATGATTACGACATCTCGCGTCTAAACCAATTGTTAGTCAACTCTAAGCAGATAGTCGAGCTTATATAGTATACGTTTTTAGTGTTATAACAAGGAAATCTATAAGTTGAAATATTAAGCATTCATACTATAAAATCCACTATTCATTGTGTAAATTATATTGGACTCCTAGGTATATTAGGCATGTGTTGAGTTTGAGGTATCTTCTTTTGAAGAACTCTTAAATACTTTCATTAAAAGTAAATTTATTTGAAGTCCTTTCGGTAATTTAGGCAGGTTTGAGGTATCTTCTTTGAAGAAACTCTTATAAATACTTACATTATCTAGGGTGTAGCTAATAAAAGTGAAGTGTCGAGGCTTAGTATATCGTTTTAAGTTGTGTATATATACAAAGAATCTATTAAGTTGAAAAAAAATATTAGATTCCACTACAAATATCACTTCATGATAATAATTGGTCTACCTATAATGGTAAATTTTAGTCAGGTGTGGTATAATTTTGAGTAGTAAATGTCTTCGTTTGAATAACCCTAAAATAACTCTTACATTGATAAGACGCCCCACATGTAGCAATAGGAAACGTAGATCTGAGCTGTAGGGTATATCGTTTGTAAGTGTTATAACAAAGAAATCTAAAGTTGAAAAAAAATTAGCATTCCACTAAATCACTTAGATAACAATTTGGGCTCTTAGTAATTTAGGCAGGGTGTTTGAGGTATTCGTGCTCTTTGAGAAGAACTCATAATCAAAATACTTACATGATCTGGAAAATGTAATCAATTCTATACAAAGGGTTAGGACTCTACCGTGACTTTTAAGGTGACATAAAAATAGCGTTTCAAGTCGTTGTAGTGGTCGAATGTAATACAAAAAAAAATCTAAAAGTTGAAAAAATTCAGTCACTATCCAACTAAAACAATCACTTTTCATAGTCCTAACCAATTGAGACCTATAGGACTCCATAGAGAAGTAATTATAGGTCATATTGGGATTTTCTAGGTATTTTCTTTGAAGAACTCTGAAATACTTACATTCTCTGTGAAAAGGTATGTAAAGGAAATAATGTTAGAAAATGTAGACATATATATAAGTGCGTATGTAAATGACATTTTATGGTATTATTGAGGGAAAGCCTATTCTGTAAGTTCTATTAGTGATTATACGTTTATCCTACACGAGATCTAATATAATGTTTGAAAAAAAATTAGTCAATTCATACTAAATCAAATAGACTTACACTCGTAAGTAATTTTGAGAGCTCCTGTAGTTAAGTTTTTTGAGTGCATTGGTGTTTGATGGTATTTTTCTTCTGCTCGAACTATCACCTCACACTACATTATGACATTCAGTGTTAAATACACGATCTTGAACTCCTACGGTCACGGTGTGTCAGCAGGCAGTGGCGTTTTGACGGTTCATATATATATATATACTTGCAAGCACTCTGGAGAACAATACTAGTAAGACTTCTGGGGTGTCTGGTTAGGACACTTTCCCCCCCTCCGGGGATGGGGTCTCCGTACCCCGCTCTTTGGTATCTTGGGTGTTCGCGGCGGGTTCCTCCCCTCGGTCATCCCTAACGAGTAAGTATTGAATGTCGTTACAAGTGTTCTCCCTGTTGTTCCTCGTCGGGTACGGACTCTCAGCCCGCCCTAAATATATAGCGCTTCGGTTTTTTAAGTGTTGTAATTACCTTTACAATAATAATATCATATAATTTCGCGCCAATAGATATTTCGCCCCTAGAACAGGTAGAAAAAAAAAAAAGAAAAAATAAAAAATAACTATATATATTATACTTCAGTACCCGTCTAACCCTATTTTAATATGAGTGGGTTTTCTGAGATAGAATAATACCTGTGAGTGTAGTTGACAAATGTTTTTTCGTATGCACAATCTTCTCTCCAAGTTCCTACCTCTCTCTCTCAAAAGCTGGCCGTTATTGAATGGTCATATATGACATTTGAGGAAATCACACTTCCTAAATAGGCTTAAATATATAAGTGGGTCAAATAAGGTGTATAGAGGTTAAATCCTCGTGTATTTTCTACTACATAAAAAAAATTTCTACATATATATATCTTTACGATTCAATATGGATCTTTGTAATAGGAACCAAACACTGTCAAAACATATTAGGTACCTTCTTCTTTCTAACCATTTCAAAAAAAATATGCCTAATATATAAGTTGTTTAGGCCACATATAAACGACTTTTCTGATTTGTGGGTCATGAGTACTACGTTTTTGACTGTATTTATCGGTTTATCACAATCTTATTATTATTTAAATTTTGTGTAATATGTGTTTTTCATGATGAAGAGACTGAGAAAAATCGCTAAAAGGTATTGTAAAAAATTATGCTAGACTCTATATATACAATTACTCATCATTTGATTACATGTATTATTTTTTTTTTTAACTGATTTGAGGAGCTCAAAACTCTTACTAGTGTTTAATTTAGGATTCAATAATATGATTTTTTGATATATAGGTATTTAATCTCTTTGTGACAATAGTAACTCTAATAAATACTTATACATTCTAGAGCGTTAATATGAATTAGATATTTATTATAGTGACTCGTGTAGAATTTAATGCGTGAATTTGTCAGGTCGAGTGCCGTTAAGCTAATATCGCTTTTAAACATCTTCGTATTTCCGAGATAGAAATCTTAAAGGTTACACAAAATAAGAATAAGGACGGACGTAAAGCCCTAAATATTAAGCATACTTTTTTTACATAGCGGCAAGGATTCTTATCACTGTTTAATCAATTGGACTCATAGTATTATGAGTTAATTTATTTTTAGAGTGAGCTAGAGTGTTTGACTATTAGTACTAGTGTGATATCTTTAACTTTTTAATGACTTCTTAATAAATATTACTTACATTCTGATATTAAATTTTATATTTGTTAGCACAATATAATATTTATCATACTTGAGATTTTATTACTCGGTATTTAGTTGATAAATTGTATACATTACTTCCTAATAGCAATTATAACATTTTTAGAAGTGCTAAGTAGCATTTTATTAAAATATAATTAAATCACTTAGTTATCATGTAGTTAATTTGGTAAACTTCATCTATTGGTAATTTAATTATAAGTGCATGAGTGTTTTGAGGATATTTATCTTCTTATATTTAGAATGAAATCTACTATAAATACTATACATTACATGTAATTAATTATAAACTCCTATATAAATATATAATATAGGTAGATTATATAATATTAAGGCAGGGTGTGAGATTGTATCTCTTTTATATGTAAAGATAACTCTATAAATATACTTAGTATTACTTGAGTTTATTTTATATATATAATATATTATATTTATAATATATAATAATATTTTGTTTATTATATATAATAGTATATATATATTATATTATATATGTAAGCTCATATAAATAAAGTGTAGTCGGAGCTTAGGTATAATTCGTATTTAAGTGTACTCAGTGAAACGTTGGTAATAACAGATGTCATTCAGTTACCTTTGTAATTAGCATTTTTCATACTAAATCACTTTCATAATATGTATATATATATATAATTTTGAGTACCTTGAAATAATTCTGTATTAAAAATCTAATAGTTTATCATCTTTCTATTGAATGAACATATACTCTCATTATTATATATAATAACTATTTTATATTCATTGTTATAAAAATAATTTGATAACTCCTAGGTTTAATATTATTAGGCAGGTCATATATATTATATATATATAGTTGTTTTGAAAGTTGTTAGGTGATCTTTTCTTGAAGAACTCTAAAATTTTATATACTATAAGATTTACTGTGATATTTCCAATATTAATTCTGTTATAAGCAATAAAGTGTAGTCTGAGATATAAAGGTGGTATAGAAGAGGATCCTAGATCTTCAACGTGTATATAACAAAAGAAATATAATTCTTTAAAGATTTGAAAAAAATTTAGCATTCTATAATAATCTATATAAATCAAATTCTTACATGGTAATAAGGTATTGTGACTCTCTTAGGTATTATAAATTATCGATTTATAAGTGTTATTATATATATATATATTATAATAATTATAACAAATAGAAAGCTTAAAATTATTTTTATAGCATAATTTATATAATATACTAAAATCACTTCACATAATGTAATTTTAATTTTGGACTCCTTCATAATAATAGGTAATTAGCATATGGATGTTTGTATGAGTATCTTACTATTGCAAGAACTTATCTATAAAATAATAAATAACTCTAATTACATTCATGTAAAACAATATTTGCGATAAAATAGTCCACAATAGGTAATTTTTGGACAGTATGTATATTCACGTGTTTATGGTTAATTATTCTATCTGAAGAACATCTATAAAAATATTACTTACATTTCTGGTATATATATATATATCTGTAGTAAATAAAGTGATAGTTCATGAGACTATTATCTATATCGTTATCTTATAGTGTTTAATAACAAAAGATAATCTGAAGTTATTGCAAACATTCATTTAAAATTATTCACAGATTAAATTCACTTTCATGTTAATAATTGGGATCTCTCTAAGGTAATTTTAGGCATGATAACGTTGGTGTTTATGGATATCTTTCCTATTGAATAAAATAACCCTATAATTATACTTATAAAAAAAATACATTACCAAGGATTATATTAAAATTTATATCTTTATAAATGTTATATTTGAGATTATTGAGCAAACATTAATAAGACGTAGTTATGAGATTTATTAAAATTTTATCTTTCATAAATATATTTGAGTTATTGCAAACATTCATTTAAAATTATAGCTTAGAAGAAATTTACTAAATGGTGTGAAATGAATAATAGTTTCTAGTAGCTTCATCTAAAACCATCATAATGCATGAAATTAATATTGGAATATAATCATAGGAGAGAGAGTGAAATGTTTGTCATGTAGATGTATTTGAGGTGCATATCTAATAAATACCAAAACCAAACTTAATTTAAATTACTTTAAATATAATCAATTAATTCAATATGCAATTTGTAAATTATTTTTATAGTTATTAGGATATTCTGACATTCTTATTTACACCTCCAATTCAGTCCATTCACATGATAACAAATTTACATTAGTTCATTCGTTCCTAGCTAAGCTACTTTTACTTAAAGATTTATCTTTTGCCTTCATCATTTTGATAATCCCCTCTCTGACATAATACAGTATATAGGGGACCATGAACTGATTCTCCTCCATAGGATAAATTTAGGAGATAGTGGTGTCATTAAAATGGTTCTGTGACCCCTGTGTAAATTGTCATTTTAGTTAATATATTCATATAATATTTTATATTCATTATAGTTTCTTTAAGAAAGATTTATGAATATTAAAGTTTGGTATTTTACAAGATAAGGAAGCTGAATGAAATTGATAGACAAATGTAATTAATAATTAAAATTCTCATCTTAACAAAAAATAAATTAACTAATATTAATTAAGAGATTAAAAAAAAGTAAAGAAAAATAAAGTGTAAAATCAACTCTATTTTCATATATCCTTTATTTCAAATAAAATATAGCGTATATGCTTGGCTCTCAACTCTGTGATTAACAAATGTTTTATAAATTAAATAATGTGTTCTGATAGCTTCTTTTCAAGAACTGGTAATGCAGACAGAGAATCAGTAAAAATGGCTACTTTGAGATGTGTTAGAGCTTATATTCTTTACATAAAGTCAAAGGTAGAATATATATACGGTACCAGTATATATATAGTTATATAATATATATATATAATAATATATATATATATATATATATATATATATATATATATATATATATATTATATATATATAAAATTTGGGTAATACTGTAGACAGCGACCCACATATTTTGAGACCGAAAATTTTCTAAGTTCAAAAAAATTTCCAAGTTCAGAAAAGTTAAGTTAAGTTTTTTAAGAAAATTCTTCAGTAGCAAGCTTCTGGAATTATGCCAGAAGTTTGCCACTAAACAATTTTACTAAAAAACCTAACTTAACTTAACTTTTCTGAACATAAAAATTTTTTGAACTTAGAAAATTTTTGGTCTCAAAATGTGTGGGTCCCTGTCTACAGTATTGCCTAAATTTGACATTCATTTATATATTTTTAGACTATATCGTTTTCATCCTATAGTCCTTAAAGCATATCTATAGGTCATAATCTTTCTTTGCCTGGCATTTTGTATAGTGACCCATGGCATAAAGTGTGAAAAAGTGAAGTTCCTGTCAGTTTGAGGTTAAGTAAACCCTGTAAGATTATTTAATATTTTGCAGGTCTATAACTTTTTTAGAAGACCAGTCAAATTTTTTTTTTTATGCTTTATTACAATGTATTTAGAGTTTATGCTGTAATTCTTATAAAAATTGGTGTTGGAGCGGTTCTGCCTAACTATGACCTTTCGTTCTTTAATTTATACTGCAGTAATATTGAATAGTCACATGATACAAACAAATATTACAGGTTAGGCTCTATTAATAAGCTCATTAACCTTCTTACATGAATATAATTTGTACAAAATTGTGCCATTATTTAATAATTTTTTATAATCAATTAGCTTTAAATTGGGAAAATATTATAATATAAACTAATTCACCGCTTTAATTAACTCCATAAATTAAAGTTTACTGTTTTCTATTATTAAAATAATTTTATTGATGGTTGTCTCCAAAGTACATTATTATATATTTCCACATACATATTTATATTTTAAAGTATTTGATTGATTAAATTAAATTAACTGATTGACTAAATTATATAAAATATATATATTTACATTTGTTTACATGCGTCAGCTGATGTTTGTTTACATTCAAACGTCCCATGAAAATCAATATTTTCGCAACATTTGTACAACATTCGTACTTATCTAGATTAATCAAGATTTGTGCCAGGTTTTTAATGGAACGCATCATGCCTCTCCAATCTTTGTTTACATCACGTGACTATTCAATACTACATCGTGTATATACCAAAATTTACCTTCTAAAGTAAAATTTGTATATACCACGATACTTTGGTTTCGCCAAAGTTTACCTTATTTTGGTTTCGCTTCAATATTCTGAATTCTCCAATAATATTTATCGTAGAAGGTAGAACGTATCTTTATCATAGATTTAAGGCGTTTCCGTTTTTGTCATTTGCACTTACAAAAGTAAGAAATGCTTAAGTTTGCGTTCGTTTTGCGAAATTTAAGCCGTTTACGTTTTTTGCATTTGTGCTTACGAAAGGTAAGAAAATGCTTGAGTTTGCGTTCGTTTTTGTCAAACTTAGCGCAAAATCCTAAAAAAATGCTCACCAAACGTAAAGAATTTCCTTAATTCTGTAAGGTTGCTATTTTATGCAGAATATTATTCTGTTACACAGAATTAAGAAAATTCTTTACGTTTGGTGAGCATTTTTTTACGATTTGGCGCCATGTTTAACAAAAACGAACTCAAACTCGAGCATTTTCTTACGTTTCGTAAGAACAAATACAAAAACGATGAAGGCTTTAGCACAAAATCATAAATACTTACCAGGGGTAAGAAATTCCCTTAATTCGGTAGGGTTGCTAATCCCCGTGCTTACCGAAGTTAGGACGTGCTGACGGAAAATGTAAGCAAAACAAAACAAACAGGGCAGGAAGCAAATAATTTTTTTTTTTTTTTTTTTTTTTTTTTTTTTTTTTTTTTTTTTTTTTTTTTTTTACACTGGATAAGGAAGGTTTGTGAGTAATAACTTTAAAAAATTATGTAATATTGTCTTTTTTTTTTTTTTTGATGTATAAGTACAAACAAATATCATACTTAAGTTTGTTAGCTTTAGACCTATAAAACTGTTAAACAGAAATTAACTGAGTTTTATTCAACAAAGTGAAGCTGATTTAAGAGCGTGATTCTGCATTTCATTGCAAATACTAAAACATAAATCAGATTCACATCAGCATACCAAAATCTTGATTCCAATTATTTGTAAACAAAAGTAAACCTCTTAATCAGTTGTTTTCGTTTTTGCACGAAATTCATGCTGAAAAAAAATGTGCAATCATTTCTAACCGTTTATAAACACAAATGAGAAAAATGAAAACGGTCTAATGACTTTATTCTGAGAGTGCGGAAAATCAAAATTCGAAAATTGACGGGAAAAATCGAACTATCAACACAGTATTAACATACAGTAGGTCAGATAGATAGGGAAATTATCGGACAAATTAAGGATATGCTCTTCAAAATACAAAATTTCCCACGGCCGTTTTTGAAAGAAAGCCACGCCTTCATTTGTTTACGTCGAAATGCAAGAAACGTTGTGATTGGTTCATAGTTGAGATATTTATACTGTGTATATCAAAGTTTACCCTAAAATAATTGGGTAAACTTTGGTGTATTTTGTCTATGACTCTATGCAATCGAATCGTTGATAATCGTAAAAAAATTATCGACTATCGAAAAAATTAATGAAATCGATATATCAGTAATCGGAAAAAAAGCATCAATAATGTCCTGCCAATAAAAACGTCGAAATTAGCCGGATAAATTTTCGAGTTTTATTTTAGGCGTTTTCGTTTTTACATTTTGTGGCTTATTTGAACGTAAAGAAACTTGCTCGGTTTGTGTCGTTTTTTTGTCAAATGTAGCGCAAAATCGTAAGAAATGCTTACCAAACGTAAGGAATTTCCTTAATTCTGTAAGTTGCTATTTCCCGTGCTTGCCGAATTTAGCACGTTCTTACGAAAAATGTAAACAAAAAATGGAGGCGTGGTAGGTCCGTTTGAATTGATGAATTTTTCATTCAATAAAATCACCTTTATATTTAATTTCCTCCAAATCGATGAACTCCATCACAATAGTTTATCAATTATTTGTAATATAAACCATGTTATTTTTTTATTATGTTTATTCCAAATCGACGGGCTCCATTACAACAGCTGATTTCAATTGTTTGTAAACAAAAGTAAACCTCGTAAGAAATCGTGGTCGTTTTTACACGAAATTCGTGCTAAAACTGTAAAAGTATCTTACCGAGGGCAAGCACAAATGAAAAAACAAAAAAAAAAAAAACTAAAACGATCTATACTGGGTATTTTGGTATATTTTGTGAGTTTTTTGTCTATGCAATCGAATCGTTGATAATCGTAAAAATTATCGATTATCAAAAAAAAATTAATGAAATCGATATATTAGTAATCGGAAAAGAAGCATCGATAGTGTTAACCCTATACAAACGTCGAAATTAGCCGGATAAAATTTTCGGAGCATTATTTTTCAAAATTTTCTATAAAATATATGCATAAAATTTACCTCAGTCTGTAAAAAAAACTTCAAAGGATTTTTTGATACTATTTTTGTAAATTAAATGTTCATATTTTTAATGCAGTGATTAACTGATTGAGTTGCAGTGGAGCTCCTCAAATCACCTGAATTTGTCACACTTGTCATCTTTCATTCAATAAAATAAGCTTTTCTTCCAAGTTGAACGAAATCACAATTTTAAAAAAATGATGGGTAAATATCTAGATTTGGATCAGTTCGTACACTTTTCTGAAAAAAATATTTCTAAGTTCAAAAAAGTTAAGTTAAGTTTTAAAAAAAAAATTCTTTAGTGCAAGCTTTTGGAATTATGCCAAGCTTGCCACTAAACAATTTTCTTAAAAAAGCTTAAACATACTCTTACTTAACTTTCATGAACCTTAACGTCACCCATATTTTCTTGAACTTAAAAAATTTTTTTCAGAAAACTGACTGCACTGCAATTCAAAATATAGGATAATGTACCAAAGACTGTATAATGCTGGCAGCATCATCAGTTAGATATTAATTCATCATCAACTTACATCTATCCATTAGCCCCAGAACTGGGGGTCAGGTCGTCCAACAGACACTGGACAACAATAGAAACACAATTCAGCCTAAGAGACACATAACGCAAACATATAGAGGCCAAAACACGGAGAAAGAGATTATGCAAACCCCACTCAACAACACACCCACCCATCGAACCTCTCTCTATCTCAATGCACAATTCACCAGAGGAAAAATCATGCGTAATAAAACAAACCATGACATAATGAACCAGAATACACAAATAAACACAGTCAGCCTCCATACTAGCAGAAATAGCTCCTACAGCCAATCATCAAAATATGTCTAAAAACCCCAATTCTGGTCAAATAGTGAGCTAGCAAAGAGGAATGTCACCATTCTCCGGAATGTCTTCATCACGACAAAATCACAGACTATAGCCTATAAAAAAACAACGTTAATAAATGAGATAGTGCAACTACTGACAAATTTCGCAGATATCTCTAATAGGAAAATAAAGTCTCAAACCGCCTCTTCATTAGTTTTGAGTTTTGCCATATGATGTCTATAAAAAAAAAAAAAAAAATTTAAACATCATAGGATCATAACTCTTAAAAAACAATTACTAATGACAGCTTAACAAAAACAAATGACAAAATAGAAATATTAAAGTCTTAAGCAACACAATGAGGCAAGTCGCAGGACAAATTTCAGAGGAAGAGAAGGCAGATTATAATAACCATAGTATCATAACATATACTACATAACCCTATATAATCGAAACAAATATTATAAAAATATATATATATAACATATCTATAATTATAATATATATATACATGACATATAACAGCAAGAAATCAATTATTGATAATAGAATTAAAAATAACTCCTTGATGATATCTTCACTTACAAGGAATTAGAATACCCGGGGCAACCTTATTAGAATAGAGACACTCATTATCAATTAGAGTTATAAGTCGACGTATCATTTAGCCATAATCGTAATTGGTCAGGTAGATACACGTGGCAATAACGTTCGCGAGAGGCCTGGATACTAATACCTAGGTAGTGGAGAATCCCATCAAAGGAGTATATTTATCTTAATAAAATAAAAATATATATATATATATATAATATATATTATATATATTATATATAATATATATATAATATATAGTATACACTTTAATACCTACTGACACCACTGTCCTTTCCAATATGCAACGATATACCTAACAAATCTTAAAAATAACAACATAATTAAACTTTTTATTATAATAAAATCATATTTTTCTTCTCATCATTTACACGATACGGCATCATAAGTCTATGATATATAGTTTATAGATTCACAGACTAAACTGCAAGTAACTTTTAAACCCTTTAAATAAGCAAACACGATAGAATTTAAAGGTATCTATAGCGTCTCAGCGCATCCGCTCGAATTATGCGTAGAATAATTAATCTGCACACACACCTATCACACCACTACAAATAAACTAACAGAATAAGTAAAAAACAAATAACCACAATACATATCGTATAAGCTACCAATACACTACTCACAAAATAACATCCAATAACTACTATATCTACTATACCACAATAAAAACCTACCAACTACAAAACCGTACAATAATAATAATAAATACAAAAACAATTATAACTATAATTCATAATAATAAAACATCAGATATATACAAAGACTAAATAACTATCCATACTAATAACACCATACCACTCCATGAGGCACCCATGCCCTTTTTCAAAAGGAGGGGAGCAAAAAATAAAAATAAATAATAAATAAATTAATAAAAAAAATTACATAAGGGAAAAACAAATTAAAATAAATGAAACAGCCACCCTGTCCCATTCCTTCACGGTGGGCGCGACGTGGGGACTTAAATAGAGGGAAGATTGAATGTTGAGGGGAAAATAAAAGACAGGCAAGGAGTTCCACAAAACGATGTGGCTGAAAGAAGGAGGTACCACCAACGAGTGATCTTGAGTCTCCATTATTCACACAATTTTCATGAGAGAAACAAGACATCTTGTGTTACGAGGGCGACTCTTTGGTGGAGGAATGCGAAAAGGCAATTCTCTCGAGCACCTTCCGTTGTAATACCTATAGAAAAGAGATAGGGCACCCACGTCACGACGCAGAGAAAGAGGGTCAAGGGAGTCAGAAATAATAAAAAAGTTTAATAAGATAATAAAGTTAGCTTTATTCTAGGGAAATGTGGGAAAGCCCTTCCCACCCCAAATGTGGGAACAGTATTTTCCATTACAGGGGCGAATAGACCTTTATATAACTTGGAGTTACTGAGCAGCAAGAAAAATATTCACGCATTCTGAAAAGAATCCCAGCTTTTGAGGCATTTTGCAAGCGATGAATGTGAGGTCTCCAAGACAATTCACTATTTTATGTTTAGTCCAGATTGTTTATGTTGTTTACGGGTAAGACATTAGAGCCGTCAAATGGATAGTAAAGTTGGGAGGTATTTTTAGAGAGGGCATGATATGAGAAGTTGACGTTTTCAAAGAGTTGGAACTTCACAAGATTATCGGTTACTCCCACTGAGAAATTCCGACCAAATCGGCAAGATTGAATCAGAAAGCTGTAGCGAGAGGCAACTCTAGGTACAAACAAGGGAGCACATTTTAATGAAAGAAATGGAGAGTTGAGTCATTAGGCACAAGAATGAACAGAGGTTAGAAGGGAGCTAAGAAGAATCGTTTGATAACAAAGTAGAATTAAAGTGATCAAACCCCAACCCTAATAAGCCCCCTATTCTTTAAGAAAGTAGGAAGAGGTTTGCTCCATCAACAAGAGTGAAATGGAATGATCTGAAAGAAAACTGAACAAGAGTAAGCAAAGCGAAGGAGGAAATCCAAAGGAAGGTAGCTTAAAGAGTGGTGACGCATGCAATACCATGTCAAAAGTCTTAGAGATATGTAAAGCGCTACCACACAAGACTCACCATGATCCTTAAGGGCAGAAGGACCACTAGACCAGTGAGATAGGAGCGATATTCACCAGTTGATGCCGAACGATCAGAAGCCATTACATGACGTTCTTGAAAGAAGGGAATGAGATTCAATATGATCGAGGAAATGAGAGTTAAGGAGAGTTTCAAAAGTTTTTAGATAGAATACAAGTTAAGGCAATAGGATGATAGTTTAGAAGAATCAAAGCGGCTACCTTTTTTTGATTGGCTGAATAAAAGTGTCACTTGACCTCCAGAGGAAAAAGTAATTAGTATTAACAAAATTGGAGTAGAGTGGAACGAGGACAGGCGCCAGCTCAGGAGCACACTCCCTCAAAAACACGAGGAGGGAATGACATCTGGGCCACTGGCCTTCCGGACTTTCATTGATCTTAGTATCTCATGTACTCGATCATGAGTAATGAAAGGTAGAGACATTGAACATTGAGAGGGGATGGGAGTTGGAGTTGGGGAAGAGATCGTCCAGAGTTGGAATTAGTTGAAAAGGATTCCGAAGAGATTAGCCTTTTCAGCAAGGAAGTGTTAAGCAACAGACACCGTCAACACGGAAAGAGGGGAAGAGCCAGAATTTACAAAAGTTATTGAGTATGTTATTGGCATTGAGGGCCAGAAATTTGTTATCGAAGAGAGATCAAGAAGGCAGCACAATTTCCTTTCAGTGGTAAGGAAAGCTTGGCTAGTCGAATCCGCGGCAGAGCAGAAAATTACTCAGAATTAATAGTGAGAACCGAGAGTTCTTCCATAGCCCTATATGTAATGTCACGCTCCCTGATGAGCACAGAGAACAAGAGCATCGAACCAATGGATTATCGCGGGAGAAAATGATTTAGTGGAAGATGAATGAACCTGCGCGTCAGAGCGGTGATTACGCCCCCCACCTTTTCAGAAGCAGAAGGCGTTCTCGGAACAAAAATATTGATTCATTCCAACGATATTTGCAAAAAAGCGACGCAATGCATCCCAATTAGCCCGATTCAAAGTGCAGAAAGTTCGCTTAGGCAGAGCGGCAGCTTTGATGGAAATGAAGTAGTTATACTTTAGAGCTACAAGATTGGGTCAGATTACCGATAGGAGGAAATGGTGTATTTGTAGCGAGAAGGAGAAGATGGTGAAGACAATAAATCAAGGTGTGTTTCAGGAAAAAAACTGACAATTTCCCTAGACTATATATATATACGGTATATATATTATATATATATATATATATAGATATATTATATATTATATATATATATATAATATATATATATATATATATATATATATATATATATATATATATATAGGATAGTAATCAGTTGATGGTATCGATAGTATCGGTATCAGTAGTATCGGCCATTTTTGATGTATCGGTATCGGTTAAAATGGGCCGATACTTAGCCGATACTTCTTACTTTTTGCGGGTGAAGAATTATAAACTTTTAGATTCAATATTAAATCTAGTTCGATATAGATTAGCTAGTACTAATTTATGTTTTTTTTCTCGATTCCTTTTTAAACGTATATTTTTAGCGTTTCTCCAACCTGGTCTTTAGCGCAAAATTTACCTATTTGGACAGCATTATTATAATTCTATTGATCTATTTATCTACTTTTTTATGTTTATTCAATAGTATTATTTTTTTTTTTTTGTTACGCAAATTTCGTGAGATGGTCGTGTTGAGTGCGTTGGGAGTGTTTTTAAACGTTCTGGATTATTCTATATTTTAAGAATATTTGCTGCAAATTAGGGTTTTAGCGTTTTTAAATTTTAGGTTTTAGCGTACGAATTAAATTTTCTCATTTCTCCTTGGTTTTTAGTCATTTGTTTTTTTTTTTTGTTTTTTTTTTTTTTTGTTTTTATTTTTTTTCAATTTATTTTAATTAGCGTGTGGGTGTATTGATAGCAGATTTGCACAGGCGTGGCTTCTTTTGACTTTACCAACATCAATGACTTGCACTCTAAACTCTGCATCCATGGAATTACTACCTCTCTAACTCTAAACTAATTTTATTCTCTTGTCTGAGACCCAGATGGCTAAGAACTCATCCTTCAACTTTAATATATCCAACTATTAACTTATTTTATAATTTCCGTTGGAAGGGTGGAGTATGTGCCTTTGTAATATTAACATTCCTATAACACGTTCGAGAATTCTCGAAATATCACTATTAACTTACGATGTTCTGGGGCTTAAAATCTTTTCTTCCTTCTACTAAAATATTCTTATGCTTCTGCTACTGTTTCCTAACACAGAACAGTTTTTCATGCCTTTTTTTGATTACCTTTTCTATGTTCGGTCAGCTCAGAGACTGCTTAGATATACCTTACTCGGATGTGACATAAGAGATACAATAGGTCATCTATATAGTAGCGCGCGAAGATATCTTCACAGTAATAACAAAGAGATACAACAACTGAACCTATGGAATGTGGGCTTGAACTACTAGTAAGAAGAAATCTAGTCACAAAGAATAGAAGGAGGAAGACAAGAAGAAAAAAAAATCAACAATTCAGTAATATCCATCAACGATCTAACTACGAGCGCAGCCCCACCGATTAAAGATAATAAGCTAACACAAATACAAGTCCTAAACAAAAGTAGACAAAGAAGAATCGTCCCAAACCGAAATTCATGTGAAGAAACAACACTTGACCTATGTGCATGGTTCTACCACTAGTACCTTACTTCTATCAATACCATCCACCTTCGCTCCTATCGTTTAAAATCTGAGCACAACCTCTATATCAACTTAATTTAATACTTTCTCTACGAACATCTCATCCTGCCTCATCCGCGGCTTTATTCTAGGCACTATGATCGGGTCAGATAATGGGGAGCATTGAACGATTGCTCTCTTACGCAACTATAATTTATTAAAGTGACTGACTTTGAAACTTCTTAATACAACTAGTCAATATCAAACCGCAGAGGTATTTATCCTGTGATTGTTAATGGGATGAGCACGGTTCATTCGCTTCTTGGACTTAAATTCTTTTTACACAAAATCCCATTGTCAGATCGTGCTTGATTTCCACTCCATTTCAGGCTAGGACAAATATCTTATCGGGTTGTGGAAAAATTATCGTTTCTTCCTATACACTCTTGCCACAGTTTCCATTCAGCTAGAAAGTCGTATGAAGGGATACTCCATCGGATGCGCAAAAGCAGGACTTTCACATAAATAACCGACAAATGCGCTGACTCCTTGGTTCTCCTACTAGACAATAAATCTGTCTGGCCTCTTGCCAAAAAACAATCTTCTAACAACTTCTGTAATCATCCTTTCCTCCTCTTATATTCGCTCTGATAATTCTGTTGTTAATACTCCAACTAAAAGGCCAATCATCTCTTTGCCTCCTATTTTCCATCTAATTCAAACCCTGAACGATTACTGTATTCCTTACTATCCTCCTCACTTTCTCTCAAGGTAGTCCTATGCCTTGTACACTGCATTTTCATATTAGACGGGTGCATTGAGCTCTGAAAATCTTATATAACGTTAGGAAGGCGAGGTGGCCTGGATGTATTCCTCTCGAGTTCTTGAGGAAATTGCTGCTTCCGTGCTGACCCCACCCTCGTTCAACTATTTAATTCTCAATGCCTCAAATACCTCAGACATATTCAACACAAAGAAGAAACTCAAGGCGGAGCTTAAACACTGGTCCGTAAAAATGATGCTAAGTTCTGATCCTTCTAAACTTATCGTCCATATAAGCTCTCACATTGTATTCTTTCTAAGATCTTGAAACCCTTTCTCAACTCTCACTTTCTTAGATCATCTGGAACTGGAATCTTTCCCTTCTTTCTGATTTTTACCAGTACGGCTTTCAGCGTGCTCGAGATCTACTGGACGATACACTTTAACCCTATTGAAACAGATTTTATGGTCTTTTCCAGCCCTTTGGAACTAACAGGGAAGTACTTGTGTGGTGGCGCTTGACCATATCCAAAACATATTGACGGGTATGGGCACGCAAGTCAACTAGCCTCTCCAAGCTTTTCAATAACCTTTGGTTTTCCTTTTCTCTTTTGCTTTTTTTTTTTAGCTTTCTTTCAGATCGCTCAATGTCGGCTGTTGTTGAGGGGCGACTTCTTTTTCTATCAATAGTGGTGTTCTTCAAGGGTTTGATTTTATCTCCTATTTATTCCTGCTTTTCATCAATGATCTTCTCACCTGCAATCTAACTCTAGATCCACTCATATGTCGATGATCATTGACACCTTCATATACTTCAACTCAATATCAATTCTTGCTCCTTTTTACTTATCTAGAATTGCCATAACGTTCTAAATCTTTTCCGATTTCTATTCTCGCTGATCTGGATTAGAATTTCAGGGTAGGTTCGTCTCAAGCTTGTGAAATTTAATTCTTTAAAAACCCAAAACTTCTACAAATCTCTCTCTCTAAGACACTTAACGTTTCATATCTCTTCGCGGTTCTCTTCGTCTTCCTGTTATGAAATAGATACAACATCCTTGGCCTAACATAAACAAAAAATGTTTGAAAAAAAAAACCTATCAAAAAAAAAAAAAAAATTTCTTTTCCAAACCAGTTTCCAATTTGCTAGGGAGGCCTACAAGAAACTGGGAGTTCTAGTTTAGAGAGCGAGACTTTTTTTCCTCTTCTCAGTTACCTCCACTATACAAGGGGGTCTCATCCGCCCTTGTAATGGAGTACTTGCTCTTCATAATAAGCTGATGGGGGGCGGGCGGCTCTTAGGTGATCATCCGGCTTTTGGATAGGGTCGAGTCAAAGGCCAAAAGATTTATATAACTGTCCTGTACTTTCTAGTTCACTTGACCATTTTATATTTGCGCCGAATGTTGGGTGCCTTATACCCTTTTCTATAGTATGTAGCAGGCAAGTGCTCGCGGGAACTATCACCTCGCGTACCACCACCATTTATGACGCCTCGTAGACAAGGGGTGGCTGTGTCGATGCACATGATTTTGTTGTTGATGTTAGTAACTCCAGACTGGTTCGCTGCGGTGCTTCTTTCTTTCCTGCCACCTACTGTATCTGTGGAATTTCGTATTACAGCTTCTAAAATGCATCCTACTCATTTAAATTTTTTCCCTCACTTTAAAGTGCTTCATCTGCGTAAATTTGCGTTTAGATGGATTTTTGAGGCGTTAAAACGACCCACTCTTGAATTAGGTCGTTCTCGCCCGTGAGCGGCAGATGACAACTGTACAAAAAATAAATAATAAAAGGTTTAATAAGGAATTCCTTAAGCTAGCTTGAAACCCCACAAGAATGGCACAAGAATGGAACCACTTCTAGAATGCATTAAAATAGCATAACCGAGGACTTGCTCGCTTCACAAAAAAAAAGAAAAAGAAAAAAAAGAGACAGAGAAGTGTTAGCCCTGCTTAATCTGCAACCCCTGGCAACAGGCCACTGATAGTGACGATGTTTGCTTTTTAAGAAACTAACCTACTGAAGATGAGGACTTTGGATATGTTATAGACTTTGATAATTTCATGGCCGAAATTGCATTACAAATCTCATTCCACCTTCATTCGTAGCACAAGGGGGTGTCTCGTAAAAATGACAGAGACGTCATCAGGAGCAAAGATAATTCAAATTTGCAGTCTGTGAAAGAAAAACGTGTTATGAATATATTGTTCTTATCTGAAACATGAGATGACTGCCTTATGATCATCGTTCATGTCTCTCGCTCAGCTCTATATATGAAAAACGTAGGGCAATACGGTTTCCATGTGATTATGCAGTGGCTTGCAAGGAGCAAATATATCGGGACCTAACCTTCATCAGTCGATGATGAGAGCTGTATTTATAGAGAGAAATAGTAGGTAGGAATGTAAAACAACCCCAAAAAGGGAAAGTCTTTCGCCGATACTAGCTGAAGCTTAATGTTTTTGCAATCACAATTTGTGATTTTGGAATTTGAGTATTGAATGATATCTATTCTTTCAAAGGAGATTTTATTATTCATCAGAGTATTAGCGTTTTTTTATTTTAACTTTTATTGCTGTTTAATTGAGGTCTCTTCTTTCATTATGTTTATTCTTTATATTGTAGCTAGTTAAAGAATCTTCTTGTAAATTGTAATCATGTTAAAAACATAAAAGCTAGTAGCTAAACTTTGTTAAAACTTACTTGAAAATGAAATGGAATATTTTTTAAATAAACACATACATAAAAAAGTTATTAATATATATATTTGCAATTATTATTCCTAAAGGTACTATTTTAATTATAAAATAAACATACTGGGCACAACTTAATATAAATATAAATGACTAAAGTATTGTTTGTACAGGGAATGGCAATTCTTGAGTTGCCCTAGCGTGCACAAAATGTTCCTACCTTATTACTGTACGTATTTTATTATATTAATCTAAAATCAAATACTTATCGGTATCGGTATAGGCACCTAAAAAAATAGAGTATCGGTATCGGTATGGGCCTCTTTTCTGGTTATCGGTACATCCCTTAATATATATATATATATATATATATATATTATAATATATATATATAATATATATATATAATAATATATATATATATATATATATATATACTATATATATATATTATATATATTATATATATTATATATATATATATAATATATATATATATTATATATATATATATATATTATATATATATAGATATATATATATATATTATATATATATATATATAATATACGGTATATATATATATTATATATATAATATATATATATATATATATATATATATATATATAATATATTATATATATATATATTATATTATATTATATCATATATATTATATATATAATTTAAAAAATTCAGATCCCGAATTCCAGGGGGGGGCAAGTGCCCCTCCTTGCCCCTATGTGCGGACGCCCATGGTCTTTAGGAAAAAAAGTTATAACCTTTCAAAATTGAATATTTTCTCATAGGCTTTATAAAAAAAATTAGTGGGCCTCATGCTTGTTTTAGGTCAATCCTAGTTCAGGTTATGACAAGATTTGTTAATTCTATATATATTTTCTCTGTGTATACCTAACGAAACTTATAACCTGAACTAGTGGGCTGGAAATAAGACCTAACCTAAATGAATCAAAAATAAAAAGTATGGAAGTTTTTACAACTTTGAGAGGCTGGAACTTATTTTTCCTAAAAAGAGCGATGATTTTCGTTTTAATCTTCATTTTTTTTTTTTTGGAGTATATCCTGTGAATTTCATAAAAATCAGGGTTGACACCCGTCTGCACTATTATTACCCTTGTCTCAATCAGAAAAAGTTCACCCTAGGGCTTCACAACACTGCAACAGACTGTCACTATGGTATCTGGTCACTTGTCAATGTATGGTTCACGCCTTGGACTAGGTTTCCCATAACCATGCCCCCTCACAAAAACCTTGCCAATCATTCATATTATGCACCTTTCTTATCACCTCTCCCAAACTCATATTCCTTTTCTTTAGACATTCCTTTACTGACTCAATCCACTTTTTCTTTGGTCTCCCAGCTGGTCAATTCCTAATATAAACGTCACTATACATCCATTTACCTAACAGACTATCATCCATCCTTTCCATACAATTAAACCATCTAGATGTACTCTAATTTATTTTTTCATTTACACCTTTTTTCATACCATATAACTCGTAATTCATTCCTCATTTTGTCAATTATACTCTGTGAAAGCAACTTTAAGTTCTTGCATAATAATTTCATATTTGTTAGGATTCTCACTTGATAACAGTGATTTCAATGGAGATTCATTCAGTGAATAATTGGAGCTAACTTCTAAGTTTGTTTTTAAAAATGTTGATACTTAGGCGAGCTTACTTTTTGCCTTCACCTTTCATTGTGTTAATGAGATGCCTTCTGTAATTGATTGAAAAAGAATAACCTTGTAAATAATTTTGATTAAATATGTATATGTATGTAAAAGAAATCCAAACATATTAATAGGTAGCTATATACCGTTATATATATATAATAGTTATATTTGTACATATGAAAGAAAAATTTTACACATAGGCCCTATTTATGAGAGATTGAATATTTTGCTACATTAGAGGGCAGTCTATATCATTTTTCTAGATATTCTTTTAATACCAGCTCTAAAATTAATACAAATGGGCCGCTTACTTCTTTTTAATGGTGAAACATCCAAGAGTGGTAGAATATTCAACATGTTTACATCTGCTTCATCTTTATTGATGAAACTAAGATCGCTGCTTATTCTTTCAACACCAGATTGATGATCACTTTCAGGAGGAGGAAGAAGAGAGCTTGGTATGTCATCTAGAACATTTGGATTGTTGGTTATCATTTTCCAGCAGTTTATATATATGTACTTGCTTCCTTTAATTTTCCTGTACATACTTCAACAAAAGCATTGGTTAATCGATGAAGATGACTTTTTATATATTTATTTTTTTTTTAACTGGATCTTCACAATATTTTCTGTCTCTTGGCATTTTATTTTGAACCATATAGCTATTAATAATTTATATATTTTTCAGATACGGTATATCAAATATTTACAGGGAGTTCATTGATAACTCTCTTTCTACCAAACCCAAACCTACCTACTAGCACATTTAAGCACCATAGTTCGAGGTTTACTCTCGGATATGTTTTCGAACTCAATAGCCTTGTTCAGCTACCTTGCTGTTTTGCCAGTTCAAAAATTTCTTTTAATTGTAGTATGTTATGCATTATCGTAAATAAATACTACTCTAGCTTTTTTTTTCGTCTATTACCCATTATAGTTTAGTTATCAGATTATTTTGAGTGCTATTTTAAGTAATTTGACTGAAGAATATTTCATATGAAATCAAATATCTTTGAAAGAATATCAATACACAAGGTTTTTATTGCTGGATTTTGTATAATTTAGTGTGCCTTCATTTTTAACACAAATGATTTTTTTTGTCACTGTCCCAGAGGTCAAATTTTGACTTCAACATTTTGAGTAATTGTAAAATTTTTATTTTTCAAATAATGTTGAAACTTGCATATTTGGAATCCTTCTTATTTTCTGATTTAAAATATATATACACTTGTTATTTTATGAGTTTTCTTACCCAAGTTATTGGAGATCAAAGATGATGAGGTCAGGGTTTGACTTCAGATTTGTCAAGGTCATAACTCTTGAACTGTTTGTGTCCAATTAACCTCGTAATTTCAGAATTGAGTTCAGTGCCAAAAACAACCTTATGCACCAAATTTAAGCAAAATTGGAGGTAGAAGGGTGTTTGGCTTGTGTTGAAATATGAGAGAACTCCCCTGTGAGAGTTTCAGGATCAGCAAAAGTATTACTTTCCCCAGAAGGTCTGGGTAAATTTTCACTGAGTGGAGATGCTACTGAAGGCTCACTATATATATAATTTTCTTGCCAATAATTAATCCAGAATTTGGGAATTTGTCCTTTAATTATTTTGAAACCTCTCTGAGCCCCTTTTTAATTGCCATTTTATGGATTTTAAATAGATCAAAGCATGAAATATTCCTAAGTTTAGATTGAGCAGATATTTTCATTTGTATCAATGAAATGACCCACAAAAGGTCAAAAGTACAAACTTTCTTATTTGACCTCTGACACCAAAAATGCTCAGAATAATAGTTTAAGATCTACCCATGAGTTTTCCAATGGTATATTAGCATAATTATTTATCTAGCTACATTACAAGCTGAGATATTTAACTTAAAAATAAATTAGTGGTATAGGACAAAGTTTTATTTTTTTCCTAAAATTCAGATAGAGATATCTCTAAAACTATACAAGCTACATTGGTGATACATGCACCATTCAATTTTTCTCATTAATATCTCTTAAGTATTACAAATTTGAAAAAAAATTGTGATGGGCATTCAATTTTCCCAATGTGGTTGATTTCATATGAAATTACCCACATATATATATATATATATATATATATATATTTATATATATATATATATATGGATATATATATATATTATATATATATATATATATATTTATATATATATATTATATATTATATATTAATATGCACCCCTGATTTTGCAGAGCTTATTTCATCCCCTTAAGTATTCATTATAGCCTAGTCTAAAACCTCTTTTTAATTTTACATTGATTCAAAACATTGTAAAGAATTTTAGAACTTCATGTTCAAAGATTCAGCATGCGACACTTCTAGCGAGCTCTGCTCTCGCAGTCTCACTGTCGTCTGACTCGCGTGTTAATACAATACTACACCTTTTTAGTATTGAGTAATGATCAATAAAAGCTTCTCCTCGTTTGTCTAATGTTTACTCTGGTGAATGTGGACGCGTGGGTAATATGAATTCATCATAGTATCACAGTCAGTGACTGACCGCATTCCACTCCGTGAGATACTCACGGTCTCTCCTGTGTAGTTAAGCAATCCTCTCTCTCTATCTCATATATTCCAAGGAGGCAATTATATGTGTGGAAATATATAACTCTATATATATATTGTTGAGACAGTCTCTGCTGATATCCATAGCGGCAATACTCTCTCTACTAGTATATTCAACCTCGTACACGCACTTTAATATTATCCTGTCCTACGAGTTAATACTCTAGTCCTTATCCAATTGATAGCGAATCGATCAATTTTACCCCTTTTATATACTGTGTTATAATGGCGTATTAGTTAGTAATGTGTGTTGTTATTAACACTCCATATTCACGTACTCGCTGTCTATTAATGTATCGATCGTGACATGGTACTTTAATAATATATCGTCAGGTTGTCGTGACTCATTTATAACCCGCTCGTGTGTAATTTACTAGGTAATAGTTAGAATGTATACTCACGCACTCCATACATACAAACATCAGACTATCTCTCTCTTCTTCCGTAACTCGAGGCCCGGCCAACAACTCCCCTTCTCTACAGCATATACTACCAAGACTCTCCAATACATAGAGCTATCTCACGTCTCTCTCTCACGTGTACATACTCGAATATGAGACTTTATCTTCCCCGTCTTTACGGATCACAAACTAAGTGCTTCTCTCCGCCACATGATAATTTCACACCATATATCGCCTCTCTTCCGTAGTCAGTACTTTAGGAGAGAGAACAGGAATATTTCGACGACTCACACTGTGCGCTGAGTTTAAACAAACTCCTCTAGAACAATCTTGGCGCTCGTTCAATCTCCTCGCAAGCAGGTGGTTGCCTATATTGACACGCATAAATAAATCACAAATAAAATGTCTCTCTGCACGACGCTCTTCCTAAGAAATCTCTCGCGTGTTGCAACTATAAATCACTCTCTGTATATTTATCAAGATTATCTAGATACTTGGCGCCAAGTGCTTCGCCATTCTCTCTCTCATCTCGGAGAGTGGATTAATTTCACTAGAAATACCTCGCTCATCCATGTCGTGAGATTGCTGTCTCTCAGCTCGCGATAACTCCTCTCCAACCCCTCCAACATAGAAGACTCACAACTCTTAACGCTCCTCCCTGCCCTCCTTCACCCGGCTATGTAACGTCAATCTCTATATTAATTATTCGCTCATTCTCCCTCTTTGGATACACATATCCATACACATCTACCAAACACTACTGACAAAAAAAAAAGATATAATATATATTATATATATTATATTATATATATGATATAGATAATATATATAACTATAATATATATAGATATATAATAATAACGGATATATATAATATATATATATATCTTATCTTTTCTTCCTTTCTTCACCATTCCTCTTTGCCCCAAGCAATTGGGGAGTAAGTTAGGGTGCTTTGTACAAGCATCGGAAAAGAAAAGCAGTAGGGAAACATGACAAACGTCGAAACGAAAGCCCAGCCTACCGCCCCCTCTGTACCATTGAATTTAGTGAGAGCTCGTCACAGACAGAAATCCACCTGAGCATCATGGGACCGCGACGGGCCCTCACTATGGTAAATCGTCAATGTAAGGGTTCATCCCCTGCCAGGTGAGCCACAATTATGCCCCCATACAAAACCCGCCATCTCTCCTATCCATGCCTTTATTCTCGCCCTGTCCAAACTAACACTTTCTCTCCTATCAGACATTTCGTTCACCGACTCGATCCACCTTCTCTTCGTCTCCCAGCGTCGGTTCCCAACACACTCACATCTATTCAATTCCGCTTAACCAACGACTTCATTCTCCTTTCCACATGGACCCAACCATCTCCAACATACTTTCAATTTATTCTCTCATTTACCCCTTTTTCACACCAATCCACAAACTCTCTAATAAGTTCATTCCTCATTTTATTAATTCTTTCACACCTAGCATGCCCCTAAGATTGTTCCATCTGAACACATTGAACTTTAGACAATTACTTCTTATTCCAGACCATGTCTCACTACTATACAAACACTGGTAACACATACCCTCATGTAATGACCCTAGCGCACTCAAGGCAGACTTAGTCCCTTTACAATTCACCAACGATTTAATTGCACCAACCAGTTTTCCTACTATTCTTTACCTTACTAATACACTCTTCTCAATTTGTTATCCCTTCTCATCCAAATGCATACCTTAAAATATTTAAACTCAGTTTCAGCTGCTCACAGCTCACCCTCTAACATAACTACACACTGAGGAATGTCCTCATACAACGTATCGCTCTCTACTCTATCTCGTACCCCTTTATTGCGTATCGACATTATATATATTTGCATGAAGCCAAGATATATATCTTCCATCTTATCTCAATAGATACACCCTACAATCCTTTCTCAAAACTACTCGTCTCAGATCTCACTCTGATATCGATGCAATCCGCTCATGAGAGCGCTGACTTTCTTCGCGCTCAGGGCAACCGCTCCATATAATGCGTGTCCTCTGACACCATTTCCTGCCATCCCCACTCGAATTCTTTCATAAACCAATTTTAATACAATTGAATATATAATATATATATATATTATCATATATGATAATATTATATTATTATCATTATTATATACTAATATATATATATATTATTATATATATATATAATATATATATAATTCTATATATATATATCATATTAATAGAATCTACACTTGTCCTAGAATTACCTTAAACTAATTCTTAAAGGACACGATTGGACTTATGCTTCACCACTTACTCCCAATATAAATACACAAATTTTACTCCAATAGGGTAAATACCACAATTTATATAACTCTTACTTTTTGTAACATTTCTACCTCCAAGCAGCTACATCATGCCCCAAACACTACTTTCTGTCACTTTAATTGGACTAACTGTGGGGCACTGATGCCCTTTTTCACTAACCATTCTTGAAATGAATCCTGCTTTGACACGAGAATGCTTTGTTGTTTGTTAAAATGGCACAGGCCTTAATCACTGATGGGATTAGCAGGTTCATTCCATCCTCAACCAAACCTTTTTCTCAAAGTAAATGTTTCAACAGAACTTGCTTTCATGTCCTTGAAAATAGAGACAACGCTTATTGGAAATGGGAAAACTCAGTTTTTTCCTAGATCGTTCCATAAGAGCATTAATCGATTGTTAGTATGGACGAATGCCTTATATACCTCTCTAGTTGGGCCGTGTGCTGTACAATGTGGCAGGTGTTCTCAAGCATGTCTTCTTTTCATTCTCTAATATCTGTATTTCTCCTCAGATACTATTCCGTCAACTGTCGGGTCACTCTTCGACTTGTGTCCGTACCCCACCTCTCTCGGTGTGGTGGATTGACTATCTCTATCAGTTCTGTCATTATATGTAATAGATACTACTCCTCTCCTTTGTTAGATGCTCCGCCTTCACTAACCTCTCATCTACTTCACCTCTCACTCTCTTGCAGATGCTGGTGAGTGAGGAATTTCACCGTGGTGGGATCATGAGAATGACTCGTGAAAATTCAATTTTCAATAATAAGCACTGTATACTCTGTTCACATTCCCCTCTCTAGAATACACACTTTCACAAATTCTAATATCTCTTTGATTGTCTCCTCGCTCTATCTGTAAACAACATAATACCTCTCTTCGGCGCAGATATAAGAATATAAAGCACACTCCTCAGATGTGGTCTTGTGCGACGCCCATGTATCGTTCTACACTCTATACTGTGATACGCTGTTTGGCTATGCACTTCTCGCTCGTTCTCACTTTGTTTCTAGAACTCTTTTTATCCCTCGCGAATGCACTCGCACGACACTCTCATCGAGTTCATGATATCAGATTTATAGTCTTGCTTAATGGTTTCTGGAGAGGATAGATTATCTAGTTTATATAGAGAGAGTTTGGTCTCTGGTTCCACCTCCTTTTTGGGATATTGTCGAGGTAGTGCCTCAAATCCTCATAAATGAAGCATAGATATTCCAGTCAGCTTATCTATTAACTTTCAAACTCCCTTGACCCTCTATCTCTATAACCAATGGAGACTTGATGAGAGAGTAAGCTAGTGTGTCTTCCTCTATCTCTTCACTCGAAGCAGGGATCTTCTCACTACTTTTTAAGCCTCGCGGACCCACCAAATGCCCAAAAACGCTTAAAGTAGTAGCCTCACGCTGGATACCTAGCTCACATAGTACTACACCCTGTAAGTCCACATTTATAGACTATATATATATTATATATATACTATATAATATATATATATATATTATATATATATATATACTAGGTATATATATTATATTATATATTATATATATATATACTTATTATATATATATATATATTATAATTCATAAATAAAAGCTGTTTTTGGGATGAAGTAAGTATATTATTTTTATTATCTCTCTACAGTATTTAAGCTTTTTATAATTAACAACTGTGTAACATTTGATTATAATCCATTAATAAAGCTGCTTTTCGCACATTAAATATTTTATTTTTTGTGGACCCACCACGACCCCCTGTATATTCGCCCGACCCCCCCCGTTAGAAACGCATGCTCTACAGGAAGCTCACCAGTGGCAGATGCTTGAGGTAGGGGTTTGAATATCTTGTATCCACCAACCCACTGTTGTTATGACCTCGCAAAAGCAAGGAGGCGTTCCCAACTCTAAAATATACCTGGAAAACTCATTAAATTGCATAAGATTGATTTACTCATGTGTGTGAACATCTTCTGGATTGTACTTAGAATATTAATGCCATGATTCTCTCCACTTCACCTGGAAGGCCTCACCCAGAGATCCATCGCCTGGCACGCCCTCGACATCCCAGGTGCTCAAAAGGCTCAAAAGGTGGGGCAACTCCAAAAAGGTGCCCCCAATCCCTCCACATACTGCTCCCCCTTCCCGACTGCAATCAGACACATCATTTCTGAGGTATTGCGCTTATTTATATACACATTATTGCCATATAACTTTACTGAGATAGGGGCCATGATATACTGGTACTAGTTTGTTTCTGCCATACTGTTGAATTTTGACGAGTACAAATTTCGCATCTTGTAGACCCTTTGGCATATATATTTTATGATTTTTGGCAGAAAATTCTGGAGATAGAGGGAGGCCTAAGAATAATTTTAGTTTTCAATGCTTCTTCATGGATATAGAGAAAGAGGCTCCAGGGAGAGTTTGATTTTTGTCCATCATTAAGATAGCAAGGGTGATTCCTTCTTAGTTCAATAGGACAGTATGTAGACACAATAACACCATGGGGAGAAGATTTAACCAATAATACTTCACATCTTCCAACACATCTGACTGACAACTTAGTTTGTAATGGTTTGCCACAGGAGGTTATTGATGGCGATTCAATTGTGGCATTTAAAGAAGGATTAGATTGGTATATGGATGGTTTGGGTATCATATAGTATAATTTGACTTAGCCAAATTGGTGGGTTTTTAGTTACAGTAGTTACCAAGGTTAAACTGCATGTTATGACTATAACAAAGTTATTAAAGCTTGTAATGTGGTTAGCATGTACTTTAGCTATAGTTTTTCGCCATATTTCTAGATAAGAATAGAGAACCTTTAGTGTCCCAGACGCTCGATACTATGATATCTCATATTGACGAGTAGCAATCTCATAGGGTATTGCTCTCGTGCGCACTCTTGCGCCATTGAGCATCTGTCTGTGATTCTTCTGGTGTACTCTCTCCGCTAGTGGACTCGGTCTCATCTCACTGGGACATCTGGATAGGCTGATGATACTTCTTTGTTACTTCTTACTGTCTCTTTTTTTTTTCTAATGTTCTAATGACAACATGGCATGCAATGTCATATGTTAGTTCTCAATGAGACCATTATTTTGCGGGGTATATGCCAAATCAAAGATGCCAGTATCCTCACAAACCCTCATAAATATGATGTAAACTGACCTCCACAATCAGAAACGTAAAGTCCCAACAACTACAGCTATGGGTAGAAATGCTCTAGTAATTATGTCCACAATAGCAGAGGTTTCTATGTTTTTCAAGGGGATGCCAAAGAGATAGCAAGAGAATCTTTCAATCAAAGTTAAAAGGTACTTGTAGTTCTTGCACAGGCAAAAACTGTCAATATAGACTACCTGAAATTTGGCAGATAAGCTTCATATGGAGATTTTATTTTGCGGAAAGATTTACACCTCTGACACAAAGTGCAGATATGCAAAGTTCTTTCAAAATATGCCAAAATGCCCTAGGGAGTCTGAATAAGAAATAACAGGACCAATAAAAGATTCTGGAACAAAGACACAGTGAAAGTGGATTAGATTCCTCAGTGACCAGGGAGAGCATGTCTTTCTTATAATAGTAGTCTTTTAGTTAGCTTAAGACTAGTATTTTCTTGATTATTTAAATATTTCTGAAGCTGTACATCAGTTTCTTGTGCTGCTTGCAGTTCTTTATAGTCAATCTTAAACTGAAATAGGTTAAATACTTCATTCATATAAATATTGAAAATTGATGTAAGTGCATGTTAGGTTTTTCACTCTTCTAAACAATATCAAAAGGGGGGAAGAAATTTATAGGTTATAGGGTGTTTGTTTTTCACAATATTTTTTCTTATAAAATTCAAAAAATGATAATGCTTTTTTTCAATTCAACTTCTTTCAAAAAATTTTTTTAGTATGTTTTATTTGCCTTTTCAACCGTAATGAAGGTAAACTGGAATCAATATTACAAGACTAATAAGCCTTTACCTAATTAATTGATGAATTTTTTTTAATAGTAAATCATCAATTTTCAGGTTACGTTGGAGCTGGTGTTGCAATTACAGTTGGCATTACAGTTGGTGCTTTAATAAGCAAAAATATAGCAAGTTTTCTGGAAGAAAATGATTTATTTGTTCCCTCTGATGACGACGATGATGATTAAATGAAAAACCAATATATGTACATTAACATTTCTCTCTTTTTATTATTGGCTTCAATTAAAAATATTGTTCAGAAATTTTACACTAGTTAAATAATTTATAGAATTTGTTGATTCATATTGTAGTTGTTTTATAGGCTTTGTAAATATTAATTCATAATTTTATATATAGACTACCGTATGGAAGTAACATCTAGTCATTATTATATATTATTATTATTATATTATTATTATTATTATTATATTATTATTATTATTTATATTGTTATTTTATCATTATTATTATTATTATTATTATTATTATTATTATTATTATTTTAATGCAGTTCGGTGAGGTATGCCAAGAAAATGGTACTGTGAGCTTAAAACTTTAGGAAGAATATTAATGAAATGCATCAAGGATGTGGAAGTTAAATGCAGAATAGCATTTAGTGTCAGGTTTTTTTTTAAAACAAACTTTAAGAAGAATATTAATGAAACGCATCAAAGATGTGGAGATAAAATGAATAATAGTGGTTAGTGTCAGGAAGTTTTGTTTTTTTTAAAAAAAAAAAAAAAATTAGGAAGAATATTAAAGAAGTGCATCAAGGATGTGGAAGTAAAATGCAGAATAGCTGTTAGTGTCAGGAAGTTTTTTTTTTTTGTGTGTGTGTGTGCAGAGAAAAGGTTTGCTAAAAAAATTAATCATCTTTTATGATTTTATGAAAGTAACCAAAGTAAAAAAAAAGAAGAAAAAAAATTAAATTCTCAAAAACTTTGACTGAACATAAATAGATAAGTGAAGTTTCATGACAGTTAATTATTTTGAGTAAAAGGAAATTTAGGTAGTTGGAATATTGTTAGTTGTAAAATTACTTTAAATTTAGGATATATATATAATATACACAAGTTTTGGTCAATTTCTATCAAATTCTACTTATTCCCTTAAAAAAATAAAATAAAATGAGTGAAGATAATTTGGTATCCAGTTATATGTCATTATTATAATCCTCCTCCTCCAAACGTATCCCCACAGATTGTGGGTGATGCGCAATCAGGCACCAGAAACAGGATAATTAAGTAGAAGAACAGACCTAAGTTGAAAGAAAACCTTTCATACCAACCTGGTACCTCATGCGCGACTCAAGGGCCAGGTGATTCTTGTGACCGACGCAGACACAAAACAAAAAAAAAAAAAAAAAAAAAAAAAAAAAAAAAAAAAAAAAAAAAAAAAAAAAAAAAAAAAAAAAAAAAAAAAAAAAAAAAAAAAAAAAAAAAAAAGAAAAAAAAAAAAAAAAAAAAAAAAAAAAAAAAAAAAAAAAAAAAAAAAAAAAAAAAAAAAAAAGGTATTATGGAAAATAGAAAAAAAACAAAAAGAGAAAAAAGAGAAAAAGGGAACGTGGCCCCAGCTCTCCTGCGCGCCCGTGCCGCCCTCTTGCCCTCTTTGTCAATCACCTCCCCCTCTTCAATCCTCGTTTTTCTTCTTCTTGTTCTTCTCCAGAACCTCATCCTCAGGATGGAAGAAAAACCGTCGGCTCTTCTCCCCCCCGCAGCTTCTTCTTCTTCTTCTTCTGCGGCCTGCTACCCCCCCTCTCGCCTCTGCTCTCCCGTCCGCTCCTCTCTTGTGCCTTTTTTCTTCCCTTCTCCCTCCCGCCTTTGCCTTCTCTCTCTCTCTCTCTCTCTCTCTTCTCTCTCTCTCTCTCTCTCTCTCCTCTCTCTCTCTCTCTCTCTCTCTCTCTCTCTCCTCTCTCCTCTCTCTCTCTCTCTCTCTCTCTCTCTCTTCTCTCTCTCTGCTCTCCCTCGCTGTCCGTCCCCCTCTGTCCCTCGCTCTTTGGCCCCCCCCCTTTTCCTCCCCTCTCCTTCCCTTCGCTGGCCCTTTTCCCCCTCCTGCCCGCCCCCCCCCCCCGGTCTCCCTTGGGCCTGCCCCTTTCCGCCTGCCTCCCGCTTGCCTCTCGTCTTCGTCTCGCGTCCCGTTCCCTGCCCGTTTCTCTCCTCCCTTTCCCGCGCCCCCCTCCCCCCCCTCGCTTTTCTCTGGTCCTCCCCTCCCCCTTCGGCTTTTCGGTTCCTCCCTTCCCCTTCCTGTTCCCTCCGCCTTTCCCCCCTCTTCTTCCCCTCTTCGCCTCTTCCCTCTTCCTTTCCGTCCCCTCTCCCCCCCCCTCCCCTCCGGTTTCCTCCTTCTCGCCCCCCCTCTCCCCCCCTCCCCCTCCTCCCCCACCCTCCTGGGCCCCCTCCCGCCGCCGCTTCGTCTGCGCCCTTTTCGTGCCGCGCCCCCCTCCTCCCTCCCCCTCCCCCCCGTCTCTTCTCCTTTTCCCTTTTGTTTTTTCCCTCTCCTTCCCTCTCTAATCAATTTCCTTTCTGGTGCTTCTCTTATTCATCTCCTTTCTTCTTCCCCCCCTTTCCTCTTTATTCCCCCCGAATTTCTCATGCGTTCCTCTCTCTTTTCTTTTTCCCTTTCTATTCGCTCCCTCTCTTCTCCGCTCCTCTTCTTTCCCCCCCTTTCGTCGCCTGTCTGCTCTCTCTTCCCGCTTTCCCCTCTGTCTCGCTCTCCTCTCCTTTTTTCCCCCTCCTTGTCCTTGTTCCTTTCCTCCCCTTCTTTCCGCTCTTCCCCCCTTCTCCCTAGCCTCCCCCTCCTCCCGGTTTCGGCTGACGAGAATTCTCCTCCTCATTCCACCTCTCTTGCCCTCTCTTCCCCTCTCTCTCTCTTCTCCGTCTGCCTCCCCTCCTCTGCGTCCTTCCCAGTCGCTTCCCTTCCCCCCGCTGCCTCCGCGTTGCCCCTCCCCCCTCCTTCTTTCCTTTTCTTCCTTTGTTTCGTTCAATAAGTTCATTCAGCCTCTTGTCTTAAAGCCCCTTTCCCGATCGCTCCTTCTCCTCTTCTCCTGTCGCCCTCTTTTCCTCTTTCTTCCCCCCCCCCTCCCGTCCCCCTCCGCTCCGGCCGCCGTCTTTTGTGCCCTCGCCCTTTCCTTTTCCCTTCTCCTTTCTATTCTGGTGCTCTCTTCTTCATTTTCTTTCTTGCTTCTCTTGTTTCTTTCCCTAACCTGTTGAGCCTCTTGTGTCCCTTTCTGCCTTCTCCTCTCTCCCCCTTTCTTTTTTTCTCCCCCTCTCTTTCCTCCCTCTTTCCCCCGTTCCATTGGTCATAAACCCTTCCACTCTTTCTTCTTTTTGCCCTGGCTTTTCTGCCTCCCCTTTCCTTCCCCCGTCTCTTCGCTCCTCTCCTGCTTCCCCTTCTCTCCTCCCTCCCCCCCTTCTCTTCCCCCTTCCCTTCGTGTTCTCTCTTTTCCTTCTCTTCCCTACCGTTTTTTCCTTCCCCTTCCCCGCCCGCTCTCCTCCCCTTTCTCGCTGCCTCCTTTCCCCGTCCCCGTTTTCTTTCCGTTTCCCTCTTTTTCGCGTCTTCGCTTCCCTCCGGGCGGTTTTCTCCCCCTTCTCTTTCCCTCTCTTTTCCTTGTCCCTCCGCCTGTTTTTCCCTGCCCGCGTCTTTCCTGCCCCTCTTCCCTCTTTCTTCTTGGCCCGTCGTCTTTTTCGCCTTCTGTTGCCCCCCGTGGGCGCTTCCCCCTCCTCACAGGCTTCCCCCCCCGTCTTTCTCCCTCCCCCCCTTCCCTCCTACCTCTGCGTTCCCTTTGGCTCCCCTCTTCTTCTTTTTCCGTCCTTCTGCCTCTTTGTCTTCCGTTCTCTTCTTTCCCTTTTCTTCATTCCTCCTCTCTCTCTCTCTCTTTTCTTTCCCCTCTCGCTTTCCTTCTTCTTGCGTCTTCTCCTTTTCTTCGTGTCCTCCGCCTCTTTCCTTTTGTCCGTCCCTCCTTTTCTTCCCCTGCCCCCACCTTCTACCTGTCCCTTCCTCCCCTTCCTCTTCTCTTCCCTCCCCCCTCCTTCTTCTTGCCTCTCCTCTTGGCCTTCTCTGTACCCGTCCTCCTTCCTCCTCTTTTCCTCCTCCCCTTCCCTCCTTTCCCTCTTCTCCCCCCTCCTCCTCCTCCTGTCCTCTTCTCTCCTTTCTTTTCCTTTTTCCCTCCTCCTCCCTCGCTTCCTCCCTCCTTCCTCTTCAGCCCGCCCTTCCTCCTATCTTCCTCTTCCTCCGGTCCCCCCTCTTCTCTTCCTCTTCTTCTTCTTCTTCTTCTTCTTCTTCTCTTTTCTTCTTTCTCTTCCTCCTCCTCCTCTTCTTTCCCCTTTCTCTTCTCTCTCCTTTTCTTCTTCCTCCCTTCTTCCTCTTCCTTTTTGTCTGCCTTGCAGTTCTTTCTTCCAAAATCTTTCATCCTAACCCTGTCTTACTATGTATATCCCGCCTCCCCCTTTTACCGTCTCTCCCCCTTCTCTTCCCGGTTCCTCTCCCCTTTTCTTTCCCCTTTTTCTTCTCCTCCCCTTTCTCTCCTCCTTGCGCTTCTTCTCTTCTCCTGCCTTCCCTGCCCTCTTCCTTTCCGCGCTCTCCTTCTCCGCTCTCTGCCTTCTTCTCTTGCCTCTTCTCTTGCCCCCGCATTTGCCCTTCCCTTCGTTTTTTCGTTTGCTCCTTCTCTTTCTTCTCTCGTTTCCGTCCGGCCCCGCGCCTGTTCCCTCCTGTTTTCCCTCTGTCTTGCCTCCCCGCCCCCTTTTTGCTTGCGGCGCCTCCCCCCCCTCCTTCTCCTCTAACCCTTCCTTCCGCCCTCCCGCCTCCGCCTTACCCCCCCTCTCTTCCTTTCCCTCCCTCTCTTTCCTTTTCCTCCTCCCCCTCTTCCCCTCTTCCCCTGTCCTTTTCCCTTTTCCCATTGCTCCCTGGGCTCTTCCCTCGCCCGTCCCTCCCTTTCTCTGCCCCCTTTTTTCCGCACCTTCCCTCCCTTTTCTTCGTTCTGCCCTTCCCTTCTCTCCCTCCGTTCTTCCTTTTTTGCGGCGCTCCCCCTCCCTCCTGCCTATTCCCCTTCCCCATTCGCTTCTCTGGCGGGTTTCTTCTCCTTCCCCCCTTTTGCTGCCCTCGTGGTGTTGCCCTCCCCCCCCCTCGCCCTTTTTCCCCTTCCCGCTCCCCCTCTCTCCTCTCGCTCCCCTCCTTCCCCCTCTTGGCTCGCGGTCCCCCCTCCTCGGTCTTTCCGGCTTTCTCTTCTCTTTTTTTTCCCTGTTTCCGCCCTTCCTCCCCCCTCTGCCTTCCCCTTTGCCCCCTTTCCTTCTCCCCCCTCTTCTCCTCTTCCTCTTGCTCACTGCTTTCCCCTCCTTTGTTTGCCTTTCTCCCCGCGCCCTGGCCGCCTTGTCGCTGTCCTCTCCCTACAGTTAACAGTTGTTACTTTGTACCTGTACCCGTCTATTATATACTTAATCTTACCTCTTCCTTTTTCCTTTTTTCCGCTTCCTTTTCTTCCTCTCTCTCCCTTTCCTCTCCCTCCTTCCTTCCCTCCCTCTCCTTTCTTCTCGCCTGTTCCCTTCTCTCTCTTTTTTTTCCCCTCTCTACTTAGCCTTTCCCTTCTCTCCCCTCCCTCCTCCCCCCGGTCTGTTCCTTCTCCTCTTCTGTTTCTCGTCCTGCCCTGCTTCTTACCCTCCCCCACCTCGGCCTTCCCCCTTTCCTCTGCCCCTCCCTTCCCTTTCCCCCCCCCCTCCGTCGCTCTCTCTTTTCCTTCCGCTTCTCTCCTCGTTATCATTTTTCCCCCTTTTTTCCCTCTTTCCTTCCCCCTTTCTTCCTTGTCCTTCCCTCTTCCCCCCTTCCTCCCCACTGTCTCACTTCTCGCCCTCCTTCCTCCCCGTTCTCCTCTTCTTCCTCCCCCTCTCTCCCCTTCCCCCCCCCCCTTCTTTTGTCCCCTGTTTTTCCCCTTTACTTCCCCCCCTTCGCCCCCCGTCCTTTTTCCTTTCCCTTTGTCCCCTTCCTTCTCTTTCCTCCCCGTTTTCCCTCACCTGTCCTTTCTTCGCCCCTCCTCCCCTTCTTTCTCCCTCGGTCTCTCTTCCGGCCCCCCCCCTTTCCTGTCCTTCTTTCATTCCCTCCTCCCACCGTTCCTCCTTTCACTTTTTATCTTTCCGTGATGCTCTCTCCCCTGCTTTTTCTTGGTCTTGATTTCTCTCTCTCTTTCTCCCTCCTTCCCCTCCCCCCCCTCGTCCTCTGGTCTCACGTTCCATCCTCCGTCTCCCGCTCCCCCCTTCTTTTTTCTTCCCTTTCCCCCCCTTTCCTCCTTCCCCCCCCCCTCCTTTGTGGTTCCTCCTCATCGTTCCGCCCTCCCTGCTGATGTTGATTTTGCCCGCTTCCCTCTGCTCCCGCCCTCCCTCTCTTTCTTCCTTACTTCTTCTTTCCCTTCTGCCCCCCGCGTTCATCCTGTCCATCTTTTCTCTTTTCTTGTCCCCTGCTCTCTTTCTTTTCTCGCCCCTCTCCTTTTTTTCTCCTCCTCCGTCCCTGCTCGCTCTCTCCTCCTTGGCCCTCTCCTCCCCCTTCCCTGGTCCCGCCCCCTCTCTGCCCTCCTCTAGTCCCCCTGGCTCTTTCTCTCCCTTCTTCTTTCTCCTCCCCCTCTTCCCCTTTTCCTCCCCCTCCGGCCTCTCCTTCTTCCCCTCCCCCTGGCCCCTTTCTCACTTCCTTTTCCCTTTCTCTCCTCCCTCCCTCCGCGCCCCTTTTGCCTCCCCGCCCTTTTCCCCCTTCTTTTCGCTTGGCTCTCCCTCCTGTCGGTCCCTCTGTACCTCGCTCTTTGCCCCCCCCCTTTTCCTCCCTCTCCTTCCCTTCGCGCCACTTTTTCCCCCTCCTGCCCGCCCCCCCCGGTCTCCCCTTGGGCCTGCCCCTTTCCGCTTGCCTCCCGCTTGCTCTCGTCGTCGTATCGCGTCCCGTCTCCTGCCCGTTTCTCTCCTCCCTTCCTCGCGCCCCCCTCTCCCCCTCGCTTTTCTCTGGTCCATCCCCTTCCCCCCTTTTCGGCTTTTCGTTCTCCCCCCCTTCCCCTGCCCTCGCCCTCCCCCCCTCTTCTTCCCACTCTTCGCCTCTTTCTCTTCCTTTCCGTCCCCCTCTCCCCCCCCCCCTCACCTCCTGTTTCCTCTCCTTTCCTCGCCCCCCCTCTCCCCCTCCCCCCTCCCTCCCCCCCCCCTGGCCCCCTCCCGCCGCAGCTCGGTCTGCGTCCACTTTTCGTGCCGCGCCCCCCTCCTCCTCCCTCCCCCCCCTCTTTCTCTCCTCTCTCTCTCTCTCTCGTCTCTCTCTCTCTCTCTCTCTCTCTCTCTCTCTCTCTCTCTCTCTTCCTCCTTCTCTCTTCTCTCTCTCTTCTCTCTGTCTCTCCCTTCTCTCTCTCCTCTCTCTCTCTCTCTATCTCTCTTCTTCTCTTCTCCCCTCTCTCTCTCTCTTCTCTCTCTCTTCCTTCTCTCTCTCTTCTCTCTCTCTCTCTCCTTTTCCGTACGTTTTCCCTTCCCTTCCTTGCTCCCCTCCGCCCTTTTGTCTCTTTCCTTTTTCCCCCCCGTCTGGTCCTTCTTTGTTCAAAGTTCCAGCTCCTCCTCTCATCTCCCCTTCCTGCTCCCTGCTCTCTCTCTCTCTCTCTCTCTCTCTCTCTCTCTCTCTCTCTCCTCTCTCTCTCTCTTCTCTCTCTCTCTCTCTCTCTCTCTTCTCTCTCTTCATCTCTTCCTGCCCCCTTTTGGCTCTTCCTCCGCTTCCCTCTGGTTCTCTCCCTGCCCTCCCTTTTTCTGTCCCCGCCTTCTTCCTTTCCCCCCTCTTGTTTTCGCTGCTTTGCTCTGTTCCGTCCTCCTCCTTGGCTTCTCTCTTCTCTCTCTCTCTCATTCTCTCTCTCTCTTCTCTCTCTCTCTATCCTCTCTCTCTCTTTCTCTCTATTCTCTTATCTCTCCTCTCTCTCTCTTCTTCCTCTATCTCTCTCTCTCTCCTCTCCTCTCTCTCCTCTACTCTCTCTCTCTCTTCTCTCTCTCTCTCTCTCTCTCTCTCTCTCTCTCTCTCTCTCATGTCTCTCTCTCTCTCTCTTCTCTCTCTCTCCTCTCTCTCTTCGTGCTAGGGCCCTCTTCCCCCTCCTCGGTCCTCTGCCCCCTCGCCTCTTGGTTTTCTCCCTTCGTCCTCGTCGTCCATTCTTTTGCGCTTCCGTGAAGGCCCTTCTTCCCCGCCGACCCTGGAGCCCGCTTCTCCTCTTTCTCCTCCATCCTTCTGTTTCTGGCCTCCCCCTTTCCGCTCGCTCCCTTTCCCGTCCTCGCCTTTTGTCTCTCCGTTCTGTCTGTTCCTGTTCTCCCCGTTTCCCTTTTTTTCCAATCCCTGTTTGCCGCTGCTTCCTCTCTCTTCCCCTTCCCTCCCCTCTTTCCGTTGCACTCTCCGGCGCCTTGATGCTTTACTCTTCCCACTTTCCTCCCGAGCCATCTTCTTCTTCATTCTTCTTATTTCGTACTCACCTTCTTTCCCAAAAACTGGGGGTAAGTGCTTAACAATGCACTGGAAACAGAAAAGTAGGGGAAGAATATGACATCGAAAAGAAAGCCCACCCTCACCGCCCCCTTTATACCTTTAAAGTGAGAACTCGTCGCGGTTCATCCCTTACACCCTAGAGCTTCGCGGCACCGCGACGGACCCTCAATATATATATCATCTCGTCAATGTAAAGGTTCATTCTTTGGACCAGGTGGGCCACAAACAGGTGTTATTCCTGTTAATGAATTTATATAACTATAAATTCATGATACTGCATATATATATATTATATATATATATATAGTATATATATATATATATATATATATATATATATATA